>JAJHSJ010000416.1:0-49443 GCA_021015155.1 Magnolia officinalis | reverse complement strand
AGATTACATTAATTTAAGTTGATACGATTTTATCTTGCATTTACATGCTTTCATGTTACTATGATTCTCTCCCTACAATTGTTTAATTTACCACCACAATTATTTATCCTTTAGAAATTATGATATGACATTAATTACGTGTGATCTTTATTAATTTATGTGGGGCGATGGATACAAGCTTGCCCTGTGTTTTACCAATTTTGTTGAGTTAACCCTTGCTGCTCTCCTCTTTGTTGAGTTAGCCTTTGCCACTCTTCTCTTTGTTAAGTTAGCCATTGCTACTTTCCTCTTTGTTGAGTTAGCCATTGCCACTCTTCTCTTTGTTGAGTTAGTCATTGCAATTCTCCTAATTTTATTAGCCATGTGCTATTTAGCTTTATGGTGTGGGCATGAGCCATGAAATTCTAAAACTTCCATAATTTGAATTATCTTTCTATCAATGCAAGTGATGTGTTACAAGTATCATAACTAGTGATTCAAATATTTATCGTGGACGTAATGCGTTATGGGTAGCGGCCCTCTTGGTCGGCACATAATTCCATGAGTTGGTTGGCATGGTGCACAATCGATGTAAGTAAATCATCATGCATGTTACATTACTTTTCGGGATTGGATGTCTCAAATAGTAGTTCCATGAACACATCGTGTTACGTAAATCCTCCAATCGCGTTGTTGTGTTGCCTTGATATGTTCGCATAAATCCACGTTAACGTTGGACATGCCGGCGAATATCCATAGTTATGGGATGAAGGTTGAGTCGGGTTTTCTATGAATTATATTCCACATTTTGATGATCACTACGTATGATGAGCCGCACACACTTTATTAGGCATGCATCTCATGTAGGTTGTTTGTGCATGTTGATACTCCTTATAGTAGTGGAGTACGAGATGTATCAGAACCCTTACATTACTTTTGTAAATCTCTTGAATTATTGTTAATCTTAAAGGATAACCATCACTATGAGTAGGGCATTAACCCTTTTCAACTTTACAGATGATGCAGGTGACGTACAGGTTGAGGATCCAAAAGACCCGTTCCCGATAGAAGACTTTACCGAATAAAATAGGAAAATAGTTTATGATTTATTTTTACTTCCGCTACGCAATTCAATTATTGTAATAAGCTCCCATTGAGAGAGCATTTAACAATTTAATTACTTATGAAATAATAAATGCAGTTGATTTTATTCTTATGAATGATTACCATTACGAATGTAACAAGATGTGACCTAGATGAGAGGAAATTCAACGCGAGACCTCGATAGATGCAAATTCTTACATTATTAACAACCGATTTCCTCGGGCACGAGTATAAACTCTGACCATGAAAATTCAGGATGTTACACTTCATAGGTACATCCTCAAGGTAGTTGATTGTTTGAAGTCGAAGAAGATCGACATCAAAGTTCGAAAGAGAAAAAGAGAACCTAATTCAAGTTTGAAGAAGTATCTCTATGAAGGCACATCAACAGGAATTAATCCAAACAAGCAAGATTTAATTAGACTCTATTGTATACTCTTTCTTTCTGTAAGATTAATTATAGAGTTTGTGACCCAAACTCAAATTCACTGGATATGGGTGTGTATGTCTTAGTTTCATTGGGAGACTCCTGTAGGAGTGTAGGTGGCTCCTTTGATTAGGATCGTAGGAGTTGTTGGTGAACTGATAAAAAAACATTTAAGTCTCCGAGGGAGCCACCAACACGAGTGAGTATTGTTCCATTGATACATGTGCGTATGAGTAGGTTAGTGGTGAATCTATTAAACTAAAAATCATTGTAAAGATTTTTGGTGAACCTATGGACAATCAAGTGATATTGTAAAATTCGGTACACTCGAGTTTAAGTGCGTATGCCCAGAGTAGAGTAGTACTTAACCGAACCACTATACATCATTGTGTTCGCGATTGTTTATGTGGATGCATTTCTATTCTTGCTTATAATTGAATTTTTTAAATTTATATGGATGCATGATTAGAGTGTATGATAGGCACTTAATTTGTAGCACACACAATTAATATTTCATATCTCATTATATAGACTATTGTGCTCATTATATCTTGTTTAGTTTATAATCTTGGACCATCTTAATTATATTAATTGGAAAATAATTTTAAGTAGTCTTAATGCGACTCCCCCCCACCCCCCGCGTCCAGGACTTAGCTATAACTCTAAGCTCCACAACCTTCCACGTGCCATGGTATCGGGTTAGATAATCCATGCAATTTTAGTTTTTAGCAAAAAAATCATCGTCTATCTTAATATGATTGTTGTGCCTGTGAAAAATAGGATTTGAAGTAATGTAAAAGGCCGCTTGATTATCACAAAAGATAGAAATTGAAGTAGAGATGTTTATGCTAATGTAAATGGCCACACTTAGTTATCACAAAAAAGAGAAATTGAAGCAGAGATATGTTCACAACCCCAAGTGCAAGGCTGTGCTATAGTAATAATCTTGGTGAGATTGAGGTTGGATCCACAAAAGAGAGAAATTGAAGTAGATATGTTTATGCTAATGTGTACTTTCTGAAAGAAATTAGAACTAGAACTAGGATCTAAACTAGGAATGAGGGAGATCAATGGTGAATAATTTATCAAAGATAAGAGAAAATACTAGAGAGCTAAGGATCCACTTGTAGCTATCTTAATGCTACCTTACTCGATTCAATAAAAACACAACTAGAATTGAAGTTTTATCCTATCCAGTCGGATGATAGAGCAGTTAAAATATAGTGGAATTCTGAACTTTCATGAGATTAGTTCTCTCATATAGAACCATTGTAATGATTGTAACGAATTCAAAGTATCTACCATGCCCAGAGATGATGGTAGATCACAGAATTTTACAGATCACATAATTGTAAAATAGGTAAGAAAATATTAAAATCTTCCCAAGCATCTACTGTGAGTAGAGTCGATAATAGATCATAGTAAATTGAAAATATTCCTTCATTCAAACTAAAAATCATTGGAAGTTCAACATAAACTTGAATCAAAGTAAAATAAGCATTAAAATAAACTACAAACTTCATCTCTTAGTTCTAACTAAGAGATTAGTTAACCATAGACATGATTAAACTAAAACTCTTAAAGAAAATATGAAGAACTAATTAGAAAAGAAAGAAAGAAAGAAGAAGAACTCTTTGAAGCAGCACCACTCATTGCTCTACTCTTCCTACCTTAATTTGTGTTTAAAAGAACTCGAAAATTCACTTTATATAGGCTTTGTTTGGACCGACTTCAATTTATGTAGGTTACGTACCTTCGATGGGACTTCGATGTCATCGAAGTTTGATTGAAGTTTTCAATTCGAATTTGGAAACTGACAGCAACTGACTTTTAGATTTTGTGTTAAACCTTTGATGAGATCGCCCGACCTTCGATAACATTGAACTGACTTCGATATCATCGAACCTGTGCTTGATGAGATCGGAAATTGACCCAAACTGTCCAACGAGTTCACCCCCTAATTCATGATAAATTTGATGTCATCAAATTGGCTCCGATGGCATCGAGCGTGTATTCAATGGGATCGAAGGGGACTTCGATGGGATCGAGAATTGCACCTAATTTTCCAACAACCAAACTTGATTTTTCTCTGATTTTCTGATGTGATTGAGCCTCCTTCGATGACATCGAACACTTACTTTGATGTCATTGAAGCAGTGTTCGATGTCATCGAGCTGTCAAGTTCAGCAGTGTAACATCCGAAATTTTTGCCAACCTGGAATTAGACCTCATTAGGCAATGGGTCAATCCTAACACCTGATTAACTTCTCAAACGCTCAATTCAAAGTCTCAAATCCCGTTTCAAACCATTTTCTTCACAAATCTTACCTTTCACCACCTTGTTCTTTCGATTTTCTCTAAGTACTTTCACCCTAGACACTATCTTAAACTAGCTAAGTATTATAACTTGGATCACTTTATATACAAACTACAAAGGCCCAAGTACCACCTCAGACAGAAATTACATAGGACTAAATCCTTTAGAAATTAGGCGAGAATTAGCTAGTGTTAAACTAGAGTACCTGTGAAATTAGCACCAATTACTTTAAATACGATCTGCAAGACCCAAAACTTGTAGAACTGTTAGCGCTACATTACCCTAAAAGCTAGGATCAATCTCATTACCTGTCTGCTCTCGGGAACATCACGAAACTCCATATCAGATCTGGACCACACATCGGGAGTCCGATGAACACGAAGTTAAGGAATTAGGACCGCCTTGCTGGGCTTGACAACCATATCGGAAATCAAATCCAGATAGTGTCCCAGTGTAATTCGCTTAAGTCCGGAGCGAGGAGTGTGAAAACACTTGATTTTCTTTACAAATAAATATCTCAAATAATAATCTGGCACCTCTCGCTTGCGGATCAGTTTTAAGCAACCAGACCGTTAGAATTAGACCAAATTACACCCTTGGATCAGGAGAAATTTCATGCACATATCCATGTACTCGGAATCTCCGATTGAGATCCGCTAACCGTTGAACTGATACTGGTCCGCCATTTGCGATCTAGAATCCCGACCGAAACAAAACTTAACTAAACGTAAATCCAGTGTTAGTGAGCTTAAGTCCGATCTTTGGCTCAAGGTGGCCCGCCAGAAGTCCTCCGTTGAGCTGGAACAAGTCCACTTTGGTTATACCCTAAGTATACTTTGACCTGGAGTCTATTTCGGTGAGTTTTTAGGCTATATAAGGACCTTAAACCCTTTCTCATTGCAGCCATACGAATTTTATAAAAACCCTAGAGAGAAAAGAGAGAGAAAGTGAGAGAGAAGTGGGAGAATCTCCCTGCCTTGCTTCCCTGCTGCTATCCATGCTCAACCGCATCATTCTAATCGCTTTCCTGGCGATTCTGGCTCCGTTTCTAGGTAAGAAACCCTGACCCTAATCTGTTTTGGGGTTTTAATAGTTGTAGGTTATGAAATAGCTAACCTATTTCGTTCTATAGGTTGCCAAACTGCCGAATACGGAAGCTTAGCAAACCTATTGGATTCGTTACGATTCTACGATAAAAGGTGCGGACTTTAGGTGTATAGGTTATGGTTTTCAACGCTTTTAATGTCAGATAATGATAAATTCATGATTTGCATGCAATTGCACATGTACAAAGTGCTGTCTGTTTTTCGTTACGATTAAAGATGAAGAATATGGAATTTTACATACTCTAGGTATTTGTAGAAAGTACCGTATACGTATAAATTTTAGAAATGTGTTTGCCATAATTGTTTGCTACAGGAATATATTATATATGGATAAAATACTTATTTGGCAAAAGGGCTCGCCCTAATACATGTTTTGCTAATATACACTATGTATGTTGAAATAGTGTATTCTAAGTGTTTGTGAAAATGACTGAATGAGTATAGAATTATCATTCGTGCTCGCCATGACTAATTGTCATTGGATATATGATTGTTGTATTGGCGATACCCCTTTGATGAAAGGATTTGCCCTGAATCACGCCACGGCCACTATACGCTATATATGTTGAAATGTGTAGCCCAAGTGTTCGTGAAAATGTTCAAATGAATATGGAACTTGGATTCCTACTTTCCATGACTATCCGTCATGGGTTTACGCGTGTTATAATTGGGGCAACTCCCTAGTGAAAGGATTTGGCCTAATACCTATGTGATCAACATATGTCATGTATGTTGATGTATGTAGTCTAAGTGTTTGTTAAAAACATTTAAATGAGTAATAGTTAGTAAATTGTAATGTATAAGGGTGTTGAGATATGATTCTCAACTCCTTTAACTAAGTGTATGATTTCCTTGGATAGCTGTGTGATTAGGAATTGAATATGTACAAACTCATGCTTATGTTGTACTTCATAACATGCTCAATTGATTGTACGATTTTATCTATGTAATGCATATGTTTAAATTCATATTTACATTGTATGATCCGTCATGGGTGATAGGGGAGTGGAGCAACGAGTGCGTGCAACAGCCTTAACAGCCCTAAACGGATAATATCAGACTTTGATTGTATGATTTGAACCTTGATCCATTATTGCTTTAACTATCTGCAATTGAATGTGATTGAGGCTATGATTATAATCCATGCAATCGGTAACGGGATTGAATTCGTGGCTGTGATTCATTTGCCACGTGTGAGGTGTTCGACGAACCCGAGTCGTACTTCGGTTGGCGATAGTGGTTGGCCACACGAAGTGCTTATGCGCTTCATATCGTTCAACTTGTTGTGCGCTCGAGTTTGCCGAGCTCATCAAGCAACCCTATCTGTCTTATGTATGGTCACCATGTTTGGACGCTACTGCTTGAACCAAGGGTACCAAACTTACCAGTGAAATCCCCTCTAACCATGGTACCTCGATCCGCTAAGACTCATGAGCTGGGCATGGTGGTATGGGACACCGCGGTCGAGCTGTCGGCCTTCGCTGGGGCCACGTGCTTCCCCGTAGTGACCAGTGAGCAACCAGAATCGTGAGCCGATTATGGTGGTATGAGACACTATATTCGTGCTGTCGGCCTACATTGATAAGGTGATGGGGGAGTGGTGCAACGATTGCGAGCAACAGCCCTGACAGCCCTTTGTAGTGACCTCGAGCATACTCTGAATTTGCTGTGAGGCGACGAGTGTTGCTGCAGTGTATAGATTATGAACTAGGCCTGTATATGTATAGTAATGAACCGTTAAAAAGGTGATGGGGGAGTGGTGTAACCTTTGTGCGTAACAGCCCTGACAGCCTTTGTTGTAACCTAGAAACACACCATCGTATGGGATTAACTAGGATTGACGACCCTATAATGGATCATGTTTGGGAATGATACAAGGGAGGTACCTTAGTTTCCCAATACTGTTGTTTGAAATGGACTAATAATTACTCGGTAATCATGCTCATCATCGCACTGCATGTGCCTGGTAGATGTGGAGCACTGAGGGATGAACGCATTCGTGAATGTAAGATGGTGTCGCATGAGGGTGGTTTGGCAAGGGCATTCATCATGTCATTTCATACTTGCATTTAATATGAGTAGTTAGGATTGTTTGATTGTACTGCTTTATCATTACTGCTTGATTGAATTAATAACATGTTAACCTATGCTTTATTGTTCCACTGAGTTGATCACTCACTCCCACGTTATGGGGCGGTGTTGTACACATCAACCAGATTTGTTGAGTTTCAGGTGATGGCGATGCTTATGAAGCAGAGCCGGACCACTACTATGATGTTGAGGAGGAGTTCTCCTACATGTAACTCTCTGACAGGTCTATGAAGACCTGGTATTGTATTGACGGGGCTATGGTACTTGGGATAGAAGACATTATATTTCCTCACATTTGGTATATTTTAGAACTGTAATTGTAATTATTTAACCTGGGAACATTATCACACTCTGGAGACCCACCACTGTTTTTATATTGTCTATATATCTATCACAGTCTTCCGCTTGCAATTTAACTGTCTCTGGAGTATGATATGTTATTTTGGCTTAATCTCACTCATGTTCAATGCACTAATACCGACAACATTCAATCATCATTCATTTTGTTGCATAAGTGATGCGTTGGAACTCGGGAGTTGAGCTTATGCTCGACCCCCGATTTTCAGGGCGTTACAAGATGGTATCAGAGCATGATTTGGATTAAACCGGGCCTAGGTTATGGTAACACGACGCACGCTGACACACTCTGAATTTGGAAGGGGGTGATAAAACCTAAAAACCATGTTTAAATCCCAAGTTTCGCCGACAGGTGAGACTATACGGTAATTGAGTTCATAACGTATCTTTGGTTGCGCAAAATGACCTAAGTCACTTCTAGGCAGTCAATCAACGAGTTTGAGTCGTTCCCTAAAAATGAATGTCCTTAGGTTGTGGGTCGACCACAACACCTTATACTTAACCTCAAAGCCTAAAACCCCTTTTTATCCAATTCCTTCAAAATCTCACCTTTCGCGACCTTATTGTTCAAAATTTTCTTAGAAATTTCATATTAAATTACTAAACCTAAAGTATAAATGATTAAGAACAATACTTAAACAAAAATTAACTGTAAATAGTAAAGATATGACTAAAATAGGTTTTTAATTATTAATAGTTTGTAATTTCATGAAATAGATAGGTTACTTGGATAGATCAGCTCCTTCTACCCCAAATCCATATATTGCACGTCAAATAACTCATCCCAGTTTGTAAGATACGTTCGTTTTAAGTTCACGGGGCAGAATCACCACCAAAACAGTCCAGAGGACTGCGGTGGAACCACGGTCACCGCGGTGGACCGCGGTCCCGTTGGGTCGGGATGGTTGGGTCGGGGCTGGTCAGGGTCGGCCAGACCCCAGGACATGTGTGGGGTCCGCGGAATTGTGCGGGGGCCCCTATTTCATGTCCGTTTTGCCCTCTCTCTCTCAAACACCCCTCCAAGCTCTCCCTTTCCTTCAAAATTTATGTTTGCTCTCTCCAACCGTCCCTCCAATTGCTCATTCCATCGTTTTCTATCATAACATATACCCTTCCATCGTTCACAGCAACCCCTACCTCCCTACCCTCTTCATTCTCTCTCATTTGGGCTCTTACATGCCCCATTTGAAGCTCCACTTCGTGTAAGCACTCAACTCAACCCACCTCTTCTTCTTTAATTTTCAAATCCTTGTCATTTGAGCCTTCACAACCTCTGTTGAGGCTCAAACTCATGGAGAATCAGTAACCCCAGCCTTTTCTCTCTCTTTCCATCACCTTTCGTCGCTTTCCATGGCTTTTTTTTTTTTTTTTTAGTTGGTTACGGCCATTTCCTCCATTTCCACCGTCTTCTTCACGACCTCCGAATGTTGGAATATTTAGGGCCCGTTCGGCTAACTGCATTAAGTGAGATTAGGTGGATGGAATTGTAAAAGAAATAATAAATGTATGTGTAAAGTATTGTCCCTAGATTGGGTGTATCCCATGTTTTCCAATGCCATGTTTGGAATGTAAGCAATGAAAAGTATATCCCGGGATTTCCTTTCAAATTACACTTAGAAATTCATCATCTTGGGGTTTGAAAATCCCATCTTACACTTTCCCACACAAGACTCATTTTTCAAAGCCTATAAAATTAATCCCCACCCACCCTCCTACAAACCATGCCACTCCTAATCCCGAGGAGGGATTAGCAATGCAGTCCATTTAATACAACTTATTACCATTACCTAAACAGTCCCATAGAGCTTTGGACCTAGAATGATAATCCTAGATTTCGACAGACCTGACAGTATAGGAAATCCAACAATTAGACAACTTTGACCCTAAGCGATAAAACAATTTCTTGTATTAGAAATGGTCTGAAATTATCTAGCGTATGAGTTTTGGATTACAACTATTGGATTACTGCTACTCATAAGTTAAGACTAGGCTACTAGTTGTACTGCTAGGATAAATGAATGATAAACCTAGTTAGTCGGCTTGATTAGGTTGGAGCGAGACCCCATTCCTTCATCCTCGTAAGACTTATGGGCTTGCTTAACAACTCTTAGGAAGCTTGTCTGACTTAGAAACGATTCATGCTGTCCCTTGGATTTAATGTTAAGACAAATCATACATCCCTTAGAATTTCCTTCTCAAGGGCTTATTACAACCGGGAACACGGAGTAGAGAAACTATATATATCAGCGAGGTATTCGCGGTTTGAATCGAATTCTCAATCCTGGTAGTTACCAATGAACTCTATGCTCCGATCAGGTAGAGGGTCGGGATCAACTAGGATTAAGAACTGATACGATACATTTTCTGTCCTCATGAGGTAGAAGATCTATGTATCCAATTCTGACCCACTATACAACTTTCCTTCCGTGTTGGCTCGACCACTTATAACCAAAAGTTTATAACTTCGTCTTTGAGAAGTATAAGAATATATAGCCAATAGAGATTTTTTCCTTTTAGACCTAAGGAATTTCCCAAGTGAGCAACAGACAGTTAGGAATTAGGTCCCAAATCACATGCCATGTTGGCATACATATTGGCATATGAACGTAGAAAGATAGCCTGCCTGTTAGGCTTGACATGAGAAAATAAGGTAGGTCGGGACCGTGATGATAGTCCTCCTTCGGTAGACGTAGGCATCTGGCCTCAAACTCACACCTGCCCCTGAAATCAACCACATTACCCATCATTTTTAGCTCCTTTCGATAACCATAGGTACCAATGCCATAATACACATCATCGATGAAAAGAAGACCAATGTATTGGGAGACCACATCCCATTTCATGTCAATGATAGGTCCTAAATTACACCTTGTTCCGATATATGGAGTAGGACATAAATCTTGAACTTGAGGGTGAAAATAATTTTTTAAGGGGGGTAGAACATTATGAGCCCAATCTAGTTAGGTCACCTAATACACCTCTTTGATCTGGGTGGAGCAGCGGAAATGTGGTGGACCCTTGCCCCACTGGCCCAGGATCGAATGGAATGGATCCAGACTGTGTGTAAAAATAGATCACTAACTAGGATATGAATCTTCCTTAGAAATCCATTGTAGCAAACCATCAGGATATAAGCAAAGGATAAAGAAATAAGTTTTAAGGGGGGTAGACTAAAATGAACCAGTCTAGTATATACCCTACCACGCGTAGAAACTCGAAATCAATAAAACTTAGGCAAAAGAAATAATTAAATCTTTCCTTATTACCCTTAGGCAATTTTGAGGACGAAATTTTGTTTTAAGGGGGGTAAATTATAACATCCCGGATTTTTGCCAACCTGGAATTAGACGTCCTTAGGCAATGGGTCAATCCTAACACCTGATTAACTTCTCAAACGCTCAATTCAAAGTCTCAAATTTCGTTTCAAACCATTTTCTTCACAAATCTTACCTTTCACCACCTTGTTCTTCCAATTTTCTCTAAGCACTTTCACCCTAGACACTCTCTTAAACTAGCTAAGTATTATAACTTGGATCACTTTATATACAAACTACAAAGGCCCATGTACCACCTCAGACAGAAATTACATAGGACTAAATCCTTTAGAAATTAGGCGAGAATTAGCTAGTGTTAAACTAGAGTACCTGTGAAATTAGCACCAATCACTTTAAATACGATCTGCAAGACCCAAAACTTGTAGAACTGTTAGCGCTACATTATCCTAAAAGCTAGGATCAATCTCATTACCCGTCTGCTCTCCGGAGCATCACGAAACTCCATATCAGATCTGGACCGCACATCAGGAGTCCGATGAACACGAAGTTAAGGAATTAGGACCGCCTTGCTGGGCTTGACAACCATCTTGGAAATCAAATCCAGATAGTGTCCCAGTGTAATTCTCTTGAGTCCGGAGCGAGGAGTGTGAAAACACTTGATTTTCTTTACAAATAATTATCTCAAATAATAATCAGGCACCTCTCGCTTGTGAATCAGTTTAAGCAACCAGACTGTCAGAATCAGACCAAATTATACCCTCGGATCAGGAGAAATTTCATACACATATCCATGTACTCGGAATCTCCGATTGAGATTCGCTGACCGTTGAACCGATACTGGTCCGCCATTTGCGATTTGGAATCCCGACCGAAACGAAAACTTAACTAAACATAAATCCAGTGTTAGTGAGCTTAAGTACGACCTTTGGCTCAAGGAGGCCAGCCAGAAGTCCTCCGTTGAGCTGGAACAAGTCCACTTTGGTTATAACCTAAGTATACTTTGACCTGGAGTCTATTTCGGTGAGTTTTTAGGCTATATAAGGACCTTAAACCCTCTCTTATTGCAGCCATACGAATTTGATAAAAACCCTAGAGAGAAAAGAGAGCGAAAGTGAGAGAGAAGTGGGAGAATCTCCCTGTGTAACATCCCAGATTTTTGCCAACCTGGGATTAGACGTCCTTAGGTGATGGGTCGATCCTAACACCTATTAACTTGTCAGAACTGAATCCCACAGTCTAAAATCGCTCCTTAACCCATTTCCTTCACAAATCCCACCCTTCACCACCTTGTTTTTTTTTAAATTTTCTAAGCACTTTCACATTAGGCACTACCTTAAAGTTTAGGTGATGAAGAACAATACTTAAACTAAACATTGCTACAAAGGTCTAAGTACCACCTCAGACCGAAATCACTCAGGATAAATCCTTCAGAAATTAGGCGAGATTTAGCTAGTGTTAAACTAGAGTGCCTGTGAAATTAGCACCAATCACTTTAAATATGATCTGCAAGACCCAAAACTTGTAGAATCATTGACGCTAGGTTACCCTAAAATCTAGGATCAATCTCATTACCCGGCTGCTCTCGGGAGCATCTCGAAACTCCGTATCGGATCTGAACCGCACGTCGGAAGTCCGATTAACATGGAGTTAAGGAACTAGGACCGCCTTGCTGGGCTTGACCACCATCTCGGGAATCAAATCCTGATAGTGTCCCAGCGCTATTCGCTTGAGCTCGGAGTGAAGAGTGTGAGAAATGTGAAATTAATTCAAAATAAAATATCTTAAATAGTAATCTGGCACCTCTCGCTTGCGGATCAGTTTTAAGCAACCAGACCATCAGAATCAGACCAAATTATACCCTCGGATCAGGAGAAATTTCATACACATTTACATGTACTCGGAATCTCCGATCGAGATCCACTGACCGTTGAACTGAAACTGGTCCGCCACGCGTGATCTGAGAACCCTACTGTAACGAAAACTTAATAGAACCTAGATCCATTGTCGGTGAGCTTAAGTCCGACCTTTGGCTCAAGGAAGCCCTTTAGAAGTCCTCCGTTGAGCTGAAACTGGTCCGCCACGCGTGATCTGGAATCCCGACCGAAACTAAAACTTAATAGAACCTAGATCCATGGGTTGTGAGCTTAAGTCCGACCTTTGGCTCAAGGAGGCCAGCCAGAAGTCCTCCGTTGAGCTGGAAAAGACCCGTTTTGGTTATAACCAAAGTATACTTTGACCTGGAGTCTATTTTGGTGAGTTTTTAGACTATATAAGGACCTTAAACCCTCTCTCATTGCAGCCATACGAATTTGAGAGAAACCCTATAGAGAGAAGAGAGAAAAGTGAGAGAAAGTGTGGGAGTTGTGAGAGATCCTTCCCGCCACTCTTGCCTGCCGCTTTACAAGCTACACCGCTCCATTATAATCGCTTTCCCGGCGATTCCAGCTCCGTTTCTAGGTAAGAAACCCTAACCCTAATCTGATTTGGGGCTTGGGTGGTTGTAGGTTATGAAATAGCTAACCTATTTCGTTCTATAGGTTGCCAAACTGCCGAATATGGAAGCTTAGCAAACCTATCGACTTCGTTACGATTCTACGACAAAAGGTGAGGACTTTAGGTGTATGGGTTACGGTTTTCAACGCTTTCAATGTCAGATAATGATAGATTCATGATCTGCATGCAATTGCACATGTATAAAGTGCTATCTGTTTTCCGTTTCGATTAAAGATGAAAAAATATGGAATTCTACATACTCTAGGTATTTGAAGAAAGTACCGTATACGTACAAATTTTGGAAATGTGTATGACATGATTATTTGTCGTATAAATATATTATATGTGGATAAATTACTTGTTTGGCAAAAGGATTCACCCTAATACATGATTTTCTTATATACACTATGTATGTTGAAATTGTGTATTCTAGAAAATACCGTATACGTATAAATTTTGGAGATGTATTTATCATGATTATTTGCTGTATGAATATATTATACATGGATAAAATACTCGCTTGGCTAAAGGATAGCCCTAATACATGTTTTGCTAACATACACCATGTATGTTGTAATAGTGTATTCTAAGTTTTTGTGAAAATGATTGAATGAGTATAGAATTCTCATTCGTGCTTGCCATGACTAATTGTCATGGATTCATGATTGTTGTATTGGCGATACCCCTTTGACGAAAGGATTTGCCCTAAATCATGCCACAGCCAATACACACTATATATGCTAAAATGTGTGGCCCAAGTGTTTGTGGAAATGACTGAATGAATATGGAACTTGGATTCCTGCTTGCCATGACTATCCGTTGTGGGTGTATGCGTGTTATGATTGGGGTAACTCCCTAGTGAAAGGATTTGGCCTAATACCCATGTGATCAACATATGTCATGTATGTTGATACATGTATTTTAAAGTGTTTGTTGAAATGTCTGAATGAGTAGTAGTTAGTAAATTGTAATGTTTGAGGGTGTTGAGATATGATTCTTAACTCCTTTAACTATATGTATGATTTCCTTGGATAGCTGTGTGATTAGGAATTGAATATGTACAAACTCATGCTTGTGTTGTGCTTCATAACATGCTCAACTGATTTTATGATTTATCTATGTAATGCATATGTTAAATTCATGTTTACGTTGTATGATCCGTCATGGGTGATGGGGGAGTGGAGCAACGAATGCGTGCAACAGCCCTGGCAGCCCTAAACGGATAATATCAGACTTTGATTGTATGATTTGAACCTTGATCCATTACTGCTTTACTATTTGAAATTGATTGTGTTTGGGGCTATGATTATAATCCAGACAATCGGTACCAGAATTGAATTCGTGGCTGTGATTTATTTGCCACGTGTGATGTGTTCGACGAACTCGAGTCGTACTTCGGTTGGCGATAGTGGTTGGCCACGCGAAGTACTTATGCACTTCATGTCGTTCAACTTGTTGTAAGCTCGAGCTAGCCGAGCTCGTCAGGTAACCCGATCTGTCTTATGTATATTCACCATGTTTGGACGCTACTACTTGAACCTAGGGTACCAAACTTACCAGTGGAATCCTTTTTAACCATGGTACTCCATCCGCTAAGACTCATGAGCCGGGCATGGTGGTATGGGACATCGTGGTCGAGCTGTCGGCCTACGCTGGGGCCACATGCCTCCCCGTAGTGACCAGTGAGCAACTAGACTCGTGAGCTGATTATGGTGGTATGGGACACTATATTCGTGCTTTCGGCCTACATTGATAAGGTGATGGGGGAATGGTGCAACCTTTGTGCGTAACAGCCCTGACAGCCCTTTGTAGTGACCTCGAGCATACTCCGAAATCGTGGTGAGCCTCAAAGTTTGCCGCGGTATATCGAGTATGAACTAGGCCTGTTTCTGTATTTTGATGAATCATTTAAGAGGTGATGGGGGAGTGGTGTAACAGCCCTAACAGCCTTTGCAGTGACCTAGAAAACACATCGTCGTCTGATATTAACTAGGACTGACGACCCTAGAATGGATCGTGTTTGGGAATGATATAAGGGAGGTACCTTAGTTTCCCAATCCTGCTGTTTGAAATGGACTAATTAAAAACTCGGTAATCATGCTCATCATGCATTGCATGTGCTTGGAAGATGTGGAGCACTGAGGGATGAAAGCATGCCGCGAACGTGAGATGGTGTCGCACGAGGGAGGGTGTGGTGAGGGCATCCATCATACCCGCATCCATACTTGCATTAATAAGAGTAGTTAAGAGTGTTTGATTTTACTGCTTTATCATTACTGCTTGACTGTATTGATAACATGTTAACCTATGCTTTATTGTTCCACTGAGTTAGCTACTCACTCCCATGTTATGGGATGGTGTTTCGAACACCCACCAGATATTGTCTGATTTCAGATGGCGACGCTACTTCTGAGGCGGAGCTGAACCTCTGCAATGACTACGATGCCTGCTTGTATTGGTTGTCTTCTGACGGCTTCCAGTGAGCCGTGTCCTGATCGGCGGGGCTTTTTGGGATATTGATTAGAGGACCTTATACATTTGGTATATTTTAGGATTGTACTTGTAATTATTTATCCTGGTAATGTTATCACACTCTGGAGACTCATCTTAATTTATATATTTATCTATCTATCACAGTCTTCCACTTACAAATTTAACTATCTCTGGAGTATGATATGTTGTTTGGATTAATCTCACTCATGTTCACTAATCTAATACAGTCAACATTTAATCATCATTATCTATGTTGCATAAGTGATGTTCTGGAAACTCGAGAGTTGAGTTACTACTTGACCCTCAATTTTTCGGGATGTTACACCCTGCCTTGCTTCCCTGCTGCTATCCATGCTCAACCGCATCATTTTAATCGCTTTCCTGGCGTTTCCAGCTTTGTTTCTAGGTAAGAAACCCTAACCCTAATATGTTTTGGGGTTTTGATAGTTGTAGGTTATGAAATAGCTAACCTATTTCGTTCTACAGGTTGTCAAACTGCTGAATACGGAAGCTTAGCAAACCTATTGGATTCGTTACGATTCTACGATAAAAGGTGCGGACTTTAGGTGTATAGGTTATGGTTTTTAACGCTTTCAATGTCAGATAATGATAGATTCATGATCTGTATGCAATTACACATGTACAAAGTGCTATCTGTTTTTCGTTACGATTAAAGATGAAGAATATGGAATTTTACATGCTCTAGGTATTTAGAAAGTACCGAATACATATAAATTTTGGAAATGTGTTTGCCATGATTATTTGCTGCATGAATATATTATATATGGATAAAATACTTGTTTGGCGAAAGGGTTCGCCCTAATACATGTTTTGGTAATATACACTATGTATGTTGAAATAGTGTATTCTAAGTGTTTGTGAAAATGACTGAATGAGTATAGAATTCTCATTTGTGCTCGCCATGACTAATTGTCATTGGATATATGATTGTTATATTGGCGATATCCCTTTGATGAAAGGATTTGCCTTGAATCACGCCACGGCCACTATACGCTATATATGTTGAAATGTGTAGCCCAAGTGTTTGTGAAAATGTTCAAATGAATATGGAACTTGGATTCCTACTTTCCATGACTATCCGTCGTGGGTTTACGCGTGTTATAATTAGGGCAACTCCCTAGTGAAAGGATTTGGCCTAATACCTATGTGATCAACATATGTCATGTATGTTGATGTATGTAGTCTAAGTGTTTGTTGAAAACGTTTGAATGAGTAATAGTAAGTAAATTGTAATGTATAAGGGTGTTGAGATATGATTCTCAACTCCTTTAACTATGTGTATGATTTCCTTGGATAGCTATGTGATTAGGAATTGAATATGTACAGACTCATGCTTATGTTGTACTTAATAACATGCTCAATTGATTGTATGATTTTATCTATGTAATGCATATGTTTTAATTCATGTTTACGTTGTATGATCCGTCATGGGTGATAGGAGAGTGGAGCAACGAGTGCGTGCAACAGCCCTGGCAGCCCTAAACGGATAATATCAGACTTTGATTGTATGATTTGAACCTTTATCCATTATTGCTTTAACTATCTGCAATTGAATGTGATTGGGGCTATGATTATAGTCCAGGCAATCGGTAATGGGATTGAATTCATGGCTGTGATCATTTGCCACGTGTGAGGTGTTTGACGAACCCGAGTCGTACTTCGGTTGGCGATAGTGGTTGGCCACACGAAGTACTTATGCACTTCATATCGTTCAACTTGTTGTACGCTCGAGTTAGCCGAACTCGTCAATCAACCCAATCTGTATTATGTATGTTCACCATGTTTGGACGCTACTGCTTGAACCTAGGGTACCAAACTTACCAATGAAATCCCCTCTAACCATGGTACCTCGATCCGCTAAGACTCATGAGCTGGGCATGGTAGTATGGGACACCGTGGTCGAGCTGTCGGCCTACTCTGGGGCCACGTGCCTCCCCATAGTGACCAGTGAGCAACCAGACTCGTGAGCCGATTATGGTGGTATGGGACACTATATTCGTGCTGTCGGCCTACATTGATAAGGTGATGGGGGAGTGGTGCAACGATTGCGAGCAACAGCCCTGACAACCCTTTGTAGTGACCTCGAGCATACTCTGAATTTGCGGTGAGGCGACGAGTGTTGCTACAGTGTATAGAGTATGAACTAGGCCTGTATTTGTATAGTGATGAACCGTTAAAAAGGTGATGGGGGAGTGGTGTAACCTTTGTGTGTAACAGCCCTGACAGCCTTTGCAGCGACCTAGAAACACACCATCGTATGAGATTAACTAGGATTGACGACCCTAGAATGGATCATGTTTGGGAATGATACAAGGGAGGTACCTTAGTTTCCCAATACTGCTGTTTGAAATGGACTAATAATTACTCGGTAATCATGCTCATCATCGCACTGCATGTGCCTGGTAGATGTGGAGCACTGAGGGATGAACGGATTCGTGAATGGAAGATGGTGTCGCATGAGGGTGGTTTGGCAAGGGCATTCATCATGTCATTTTATACTTGCATTTAATAAGAGTAGTCAGGATTGTTTGATTGTACTGCTTTATCATTACTGCTTGACTGAATTGATAACATGTTAACCTATGCTTTATTGTTCCACTGAGTTGATCACTCACTCCCATGTTACGGGATGATGTTGTACACACCAACCAGATTTGTTGAGTTTCAGGTGATGGCGATGCTTATGAAGCAGAGCCGGACCACTACTATGATGTTGAGGAGGAGTTCTCCTACATGTAACTCTCTGACAGGTCTATGAAGACCTGGTATTGTATTGAAGGGGCTATGGTACTTGGGATAGAAGACATTACATTTCGTCACATTTGGTATATTTTAGAACTGTACTTGTAATTATTTAACCTGGTAACATTATCACACTGTGGAGACCCACCACTGTTTTTATATTGTATATATATCTATCACAGTCTTCCGCTTGCAATTTTACTGTCTCTGGAGTATGATATGCTGTTTTGGCTTAATCTCACTCATGTTCAATGCACTAATACCAACAACATTCAATCATCATTCATTTTATTGCATAAGTGATGCGTTGGAACTCGGGAGTTGAGTTTATGCTCGACCCTCGATTTTCAGGGCGTTACAAGCAGTTCTGGTTTTTTAAACTTTGCAATCTCGATTTTCTTCCTTCTTCACTTGGTTTTCTTGGATCTTTGACTCTTGAAATCTTAAATCTTGATCTCCAAATATCTAATACTTTCTTTGGTAATTCTTGAGCATTAAATCTACGCTTTAAACATCCTTTTCATTTTAAGATCTCAAAATCACATTGCAATAGAAAACATGTAGAAATAGATCGATTAAGTAACATCATGTTCATAAAACCAAGGAATAAATAGGGGGAAATATGAAATATTTCACACTCAAGACACCCCCAACCAGCATTTTTCTAGTCCCGAGCAAAACATGCGTGAAGCAATCCTTCCAAACTTCAAATTCCAAACCTCTTTCGGAAAATAAAATTATGTGTAATCTTATAAGAATGAGTAAAATTCAAAGATATAAGCATGAAATCTTAGACAACCCAAAGCTTAATCTCATGAGTAAACAAGTGAACTACGTCCTCCTTCATCAACTAACTAATAAAATGGATTCAAACATCAAACTTCTAGTGTGTTGAGTGATTCCCAAATCACATTTCCACATAAGATAACTTTCCTTCCATAATGTTAGCAATGCTCATTAGTTCAAAGTGGACAAATCAACACAAGTAACTTATTCTGAACCCATCTCCTTTTTACTTATTTCCTAGCTTTTAGATTTTATATAGACAACTTTCATACTATTTTCAGTCTTTTCTTTCTTTTTTACAAATTTTTCATTGAAACAGAGAATTGGTAGCCCTTTTTGATCTCATTGTTTTCTAGCTGGTTCTTTTCTTCCTTTTAATTGTTCTCAAGGAAGATAAAGATTTCCATACTTGGTTCCTAGCACTTTTTTAGTAATACTCATGTTAAAGTAAAAAATTCAAGTATTCCTCATAGAAAATGAGTCAAGTGTGATTTGTAAGCTACACTCAATTGATGTTCAAAATTTCTATCAATCGATTCATTAAAAAGAACTTATCCGATGGTTTCTCAGGTTAATCAAGTTCTAATTTTTAAAAAATTCAATTCTATACCTTATCATATTACTTAAAATATATTCAACTATACAAATTTTCACTTGATGAGAGAGTTTTAAAATTGAAAATTTGAAAAAATTTAAAGATTTTTGCTCATAAAACATGAAAAACACTAATTAGTCTACCTAATCTCACCCCCGACTGAAAATCTACATTGTCTTCAATGTAAAAGATATAAGCAATAAACTCAACATGAAACAATGAAAATAAAAGACGAGTGATAAGAAGGATAATACCGAAAGAAGAAGAATGAAGCAGGTTGAAGTCTTTGTTATTCAAAGTGGTTAGCACAAAACTAATAACAAAATAAACTAGCCTAATCCTAAATCCTAAGAAAGCAATAAATCTAACTATACCTCCATCAGACTATGAGGTTAATCCTGACACACAGGATCAATCAGAGGGATGGACATATACTCTGAATCAAACTTCTCAACAAATGGTTTGAGGGGATGACTGTTAACTTTAAAAACATTACCATTCATTGGATTTTCAATCTCAACAGCCCCATGAGGATAAACAAATTTAATTATGAAAGGGTAGGTCCAACGCGATCTACGTTTTTTCAGTAAAAGGTGAAGTCAAGAATTATACAAGAGGACCTTTTGATTTGGCATGAAGGATTTACGAAGAATATTCCGGTCATGGAACACCTTCATTTTGTCCTTGTTCTGGATTTCTTCGAGTTTATTTAGTTGAAGTTTGCGTAGTGAGTCGACATTCTCCAAATTGAAGTTCAAAATTTTGATTGCCCGGTAGGCTCTATATTCCAAATCCACAGGTAAGTGGTAAGGTTTCCCATAGACAACTCTAAAGGGAGGCATTCTAATAAAGGTCTTATACGTTGTACGGTAAGCCCATAATGCATCGGTCAATCCAATTACCAATCTTTATTATCGAGGTTCACCGTTTTTTCCAAAATGTGTTTAATTTCCCTTTTTAAAATCTCAACTTGACCGCTTGTCTGCGGGTGATAGGGAGTACTTACTTTGTGTGTAATGCTATATTTCTTCATTAAGGTGTCAAAAGGCCTATTACAAAAGTGTGACCCACCATCACTAATGATGACTCGAGGCGTTTCGAACTGAGAAAGGATATTCTCTTTTAATAATTTAATGACCATGCGATGGTCATTATTTCAACACGGAATCGCTTCAACCCATTTAATAACATAGTATACTGCTAGTAGGTTTATACACGAACAGAGTTAGCTCGGTTAGCTCGCTCGACTCGACTCGAAAAAGCTCGATTCGACTCGGTTCGAAACTGAGTTCGAGCCGAGTCGAGCTGATTTTTTGAGCTCAAAAAAATTTCGAACCGAGTTCAAACTTGCCTGAGCTCGACTTAACTCGGATCGAACCCAACTCGAATCGAACTTGGATTGAAAAGTTCGGTGACTCGGTTACTTTGATATCGATGTTTATGGGCCTTATTAGATATATGAAACTAAAGGTAGCATAACATCATCTATTGTTCTAACAACTCGAATCCAACTCTTTCAATGTTCACCAAGTGTTTGATGAAATGACTCAACGAAGTGTGGCTCGTGACAAGGAAGGTATGTATATGAAACAAATATCCTTTTTTTTTCTTGATTTTCTTATTGCTTAGAATGTGTTTGATGAAATACCTATAAAACCACTACTACTGTTTTACATACAGTGAGATTTTGAAGGTGTAGTTCATGTGTTTGTGAACATGCTGCACCGGCGAACTCGGCTCGAACTGGCTCGAGCTACTGATCGAACCAAGCCGAGCTGGCCAGTCAGGCTAGAGGACCGACCCAAGTTGAGTTCGAGTTGGGGTCAGAAAGTGGCCTAGCTGAGTCGAGTTGTGCCCAACTCGACTTGGTTCGACTCGTGTACACCTCTAACTGCTAGCAAAATGTAAAGGTTTCCGAATGATTTGGGGAACGGTCTCATGAAATCGATAACCCAGTAATCAAATGCTTCAAAATTAGAATGGGATTCAATGGCATCATGTTTTGATGAGATAATCCTCCTAATTTTTGACAATGCTCACGAGCTTTGCAAAAATCATGAGTGTCTTTGAACATAATGGGCTAGTAAAAGCCACACTACTGGGACTCATGTATTTTATATTAAACCCTTCAATTACATTAGTTTTCCTAGAATTTAAGTGATAATTTGATTTAATTATATACGTTTTTGTCATACGAGGTGATTCAGAAGCCTATGATGAATATGCGCTTAAAAGGATGGATTTAGAGCTCAAAAGAAGATAATGAATAATTGAAGATTTGGAAGTCATTAATAAAGAATTCACATGTTAAAGATCCAAGGAAACCAAGTGAGGAATGAAAAGAATCGAAGATTTGAAGTGAAGAAAAGGAATCCTGAAAATTGGCCAGAAAAATTATATTCTGAAACTCCGAGTCTAAAAAGAGAAATTCCTGAAATAATTTTAAAAATAGACTTCGATGACTTCGAAGTCACTTTAATGGCATATGCAATTTAGGAATTTCGAGCTCAGCTTGTTGGACAGTTCTGGATGATTTTTCAATGACATCGAAGTTTGCCATCGAAGATGCGCAGATTGCGTAAATTTTTAGTGGTTTCCAAAGTCGGTCGGGCAAGACCTGTATATTTGGGTTTCTCATAGGGTTCTAGGTATGAATTAGGGTTAGAGGAGTGGAGCAAAAGGTGGAGCAACATCCTAGGGTTCTTCTCTTCTCTCTAATTAATTTTTATATCTTTTTAGTAAGAGTTTTTAGCTTAATCATGTTTACGATGAGCTAAATCTCTTATCTAGGGCTAAGGGGTGAAGCTGTAGTTTATTTTGATGCTCTCTTTTCTTTGATTCATGTATATGATGAATTCCTATTGATTTATGGTTTGAACAAAAGGAATATTTTCAGTTTTTCTATGATTTATTGTGACTCAAAGTACAATAGATGCTGTGATATCGATAGCTTTTGAATATCTTATTAATCTATTTTGAGAAGTGTGTGATATATAAAATTCGTAATTAATCATAGTCTATGGCATGGTGGATGGTTGGATTCCCCGAGATCATCACATAAATGCTTCATGAGGGAACCATGTCATAAAAATTTTTGATTTCTAAGTTTTTAATGATGTATCATCCAACTGGATAAGATAGCACTTCGAATCCAATTGTATTTTGTTGAATTAAGTAAAGTAGTATCCTAATAGCTACATGTGGATCCTTGGCACCCTAGTTCTTCATTATTATTGTTAAATTCATTCATAATTAATCTCTCTTAATCCAGATTCTAGTTTAATTCAGATTTTAGTTCTAGTTTTAATTTATTTTAGAAAATGTACAAGGTAAGTCCCTCTGGATTCGACCTCAGTCCCATCGAGTTATTACTACACCGCAACCCTACACTTGGGGTTGTGAACAAGTTTTTGGCGCTGTTGCCAGGGGCTTCGGCTACATTTTTCTGAAATTAACTAGTATTGGAATTATATTAAGAGTATGATTAATTTCTGTTATAGGTTTTCTAATTTTTATTTATTTTTAGAAACTAACTAGTTTTCTGTTTTGTAGCAGTTAACATAGTAACTCCAATTCAGTAATCTCCTTCCAACTTTCTCTTATTTCTAGATTTCTTATTTGTTGTAGTTGTTTTCCTCTTTAGATCTTAGCGTTGTTTAGAACTTGATGGCTGAGAGTGTTTCATGTCCAAGTGGGTCTGTGACAACACTTTACGTATTCTAAGTGAAGGAGGATTAGTCGAAGGGTTGCCTATCCATCACTAGGTTAGACACCATTTGAGATCCCCTGAGTTAATCGAAGTAATGGCTACAAATCAACCTCAACATCCAATTAAGGAAGTTCAAGATGAGAATGTGGTACATCATGCTCCCCTGCCTCGTACTTTACGAGATTACTTACAACTAGTAGGAGTGAGTACACCTTCCTGCATAGTGTTTCCCCTTAATGCAGGAAACATGTATTTTAAACCGGGAGTGATATAAGTTCTTCCAAAATTTCATGGACTAGACTCTGAAAGTCCATACTTACACATTAAAGAATTTGACGAGATAGTTGCCACATTGCACTTTCCAAACGTGGCTGAAGACATAGTAAGACTGAAGTTGTACTCCTTAAAGTTGTGATCTATCGGTACATGGGTTGAGATGACCCAGGATTTTCTTAAAAAGTTCTTGCTATTTCATAAAACAAATTCTTTAAGGAGGGAAATCATGAACTTCACCGAGAAGAAACCTTCTTCCAATGTTGGAAGATGTTCAAGAACCTCATGAATTTGTGTCCACATCATGTCTATGAAATCTGGTGGGTAATAAGCTTGTTCTATAACGGATTGACTTCGTCCATGTGTCAGTTTGTAGAGATGATGTGTAACGGTGAATTCATGAACAAGGAGGCCGATGATCAACTTGTAGAAAACGTACAATCATGGGACACCTCCCCAAAACCCACCACTTCTAAGCCTACCCAGTTAAGAGATAAAGGAGGAATGTATGTCTTAAAGAAAGAAGACGACATGAGTGCAAGGGTGGCCAATCTCACAAGGAAAGTCGAGGCCATGGAACTTAAGAAGGAGGAAACTGTCAATCCCAAGGAGGTTGGGGAAGTTGTTCGCGGTATTTGTACTAGCAACATATATGTCACGCAGGATTGTCCCATAATTACTGCTTTGTAAGAGCTATTGAATGAACAATCAAACGTTGTAAACAATTACCAATAACCATTCAGCGGACCCACTTCAAATACATACGATCCCAACTGGAGGAACCATCTAAAATTTAGTTGGAGGAACGGACAAATGACCAATCCTCAAGAGGCCCTTACTCAACTCTTAAATCAAAGGAAACCTCGAGAGGATCTGGTTATAAAGAACATTTAAAACCAAGAGCTCGTTAATCAAGGCACATTACAAGCATTCCAAGACCTTACTAAGGCCATACAAAGGATTGAGTCACACTTAGCGAATGAAGAGAAAGGGACTTTTCCAGCCCAACCTCTACCCAATCCAAAACTACAATGTGAACTAAGTGACCCGAGTTATTCGCATAACATAGAGAACACTAAGTCTATCACCACTCTTAGAAGTGGAAAGATAATTGACAAAACTACTTCGGTGAGGGCTGAAAAGCCTAAGGACTTGGAAGAAGTTGAGAGTGATAGACTAGCACTGCTCCCCAAGAGAAAGAGTTGGAAAGAGCATACAAGCCGGTTGCGCCATTCCCAAGCAGTTTATTACACAAAAACCTCTATCTAATTCCCAGGATATTTTGGAGGTGCCTAAACAAGTGAAAGTCAAAATCACTCTATTGGATGCCGTTAAAAAAATTCCTTCATATGCCAAATTCCTAAAAGATCTATGCACTACCAAAAGATGGAAAAACATATAAAAGAAAGTCTTTTGACAGAAAAAGTGAGTGTCATTCTCAAGCAAAATGTGCCATAAAAATACAAGGATCCCGATAGCCCAACCATCACTTGTGTAATTGGGAATCACTGAATTGAACATGTACTCTTTGACTTGGGGGCAAGTGTAAATCTGATCCCTTACTCGGTCTACGAACAACTGGGTTTGGGTGAATTAAAACCCACCCAGACCACACTACAACTTGTTGATCGATCGGTTCGTGTACCGAGAGGGATGATTGAGGATGTGTTGGTCCAAGTAGATAAATTCTACTATCTAGCGAATTTTATTGTTTTAGATACTCAACCTATCATGGATACGAGCACTCAGATTCCCGTCATTCTTGGTTGCACATTCCTAGCTACATAAAATGCCATCATCGATTATATGAATGGAGTTATGAACTTATCTCTTGGGAACATGACATTAGAGCTCAATGTTTTTTTTTTTTTTTTTTTTTTTTTTTCAATATGAGCAAACAATTAGAGGATGTTAATGATACCCATGACATTAACATGATACTCTGACCCTTTGGAGACGTGCTTGGCCCACTCCCTTGATTTAAATGATGACATGATTAGGGAGATGGATTCCTTGCTTGATGCGATATTGGTACTTGAAATTAACCGGTGGTGGCTACAATTTGAGACTTTGTCCTAAACTGATACAATGCCTCTACCATCTTGTCTCAAGGCACCAAAGCTTGAACTAAAAAATTTGCTCATTAATCTTAAATATGTCTATTTAGGTTAAGACAAGACATACTCAGTGGTGATCTCTTCCCACCTTGATGAGAAATAGGAGAGTGAGCTCATTTCTACTCTCCAGGAACATAAGGGAACCCTTGGATGGGCGATTGCGGACCTCAAGGGAATTGACCCTTTGATTTGTACTCAACGCATTCACTTAGAGAAAAATGTGAAAACCTCCCGACAACTACAATGTTGTTTAAATCCTAACATGAAAGAAGTGGTTAAGGCTGAGGTACTTAAATTGTTGGACGTGGGTAATATATACCCAATATCTGATAATTAATGGGTGAGTCCTACACAGGTGGTTCCCAAGTAGTCTAGAATCACCATCATAGCCAATGTTGATAATGAACTCGTGCCAACTAGAGTTACTATTGGTTGGAGGATGTGCATTGACTACAAAAAGTTGAATACCATCACAAGAAAGGACCACATTCCTTTATCTTTCATTGATCAAATTTTAGAAAAGTTAGCTTGTTATTCCTACTACTACTTCTTGGATGGGTATTCGGGCTACAATCAGATAAAGATAGCCCTTGAAGATTAGGAGAAAACAATGTTCACATACCCCTTTGGCACCTTTGCTTATCGAAGGATGTCATTCGAACCATGTAATACCCTTGCAGCATTTCAACGGAGTATGTTGAGCATATTTTTAGATATGGTGGGGCAATATTTAGAGGTCTTCATGGACAATTTCTCTGTCTTCGGTCCATCATTTAGCGAATGCCTTGAACATCTTAAACTTGTGTTGAAAAGGTACGAAGAGAAAAAATCTTGTGCTAAATTGGGAAAATGTTATTTCATTCTTCCCAAGGGAATATTTCTTGGACATATAATTTCGTCCAAGGGAATTGAGGTGGATAAGGCCAAAATTAATTTAATCTCTAACCTACCTCCACCCAAAAGCATACGTGACGTGTGATCCTTTCTAGGACACGCTGGGTTCTATAGGAGATTCGTTAAGGACTTTAGTAATCTCTCTCATCCTTTATGCAATCTCCTACAAAAGGATGTTCCATACGAGTGGAGCGAAGAATGCCAATGAGCTTTCTCTAAGCTCGAGGCTATGTTGACCACCGCTCCTATCATGCAACAACCCAATTGGAATATTCCTTTTGAGATTATTGAAATTGTGGTAGGACCGCTATCACCGAAGTATGGATATATGACCAAATGTCCTAGACGGGGGGGAGGGGGGTGAATAGGACTTTTAAAACTTTAATCATTCTTAACTGAAAATTCTACCAATTTTAACATGAGTTAAGTAGGGTTGTCATGAAATCAACTTAGATAGTGAAAATTTAACTACCGCATCATATCAAACATGTATTGTGTATAATTTAAACATTCAATAAGTCAATACATATGAGCATAAATAATCATCATAAACAAAACAATATATAGTGGTTCGGCTATGTGCTTACTCCACTCCCAGTTAACGCACTCCCCCTTGGAGTGTGCCGGATTTCACTATCAAATGGTTTTAAATCATGTTAACCATTAACCTTCATAACCTGTACAAGGTTACCTAAGGAGTCTACACAAGATAACATTAGAAGCATACACAAGGAAAACAAGTCCTACGCAAGGACATAACCAGGAGCCTACACAAGGCTACTTATGCCTACACAAGTCGAAGCCTACATAAGGCTATCAATGCCTACACAAGGCAATCATAAGTGCCCACATAAGGCAATAACGTCCTACACAAGGACTCAATGTATTCTCCTACCGGAGGCCTATGAAGGTCTTAGTATGTTAACCACTGAATATCAGTCCTACATAAGGAAAGATCTTCAGGGTCACTGGACTCTAATGACTTACTTGTAAGCAGGTGAGCCCCATTGTTAGCACATGCTGAAGAAGACCTTCCTTGTTGATGAAGTGTCTTTAGCTCCCTTGATCCACAACTGTTGTAGATGCTCCAATACAAGTCTCTAGTGTTGGTTCAGGGTATTATAAGGAATCTTCTCTATTAAATGTTGGTCTTTAAGTGATGGAGAGATTCCAGAATATTAACCATTTAAAGGATTTCAGCTTAATAATTTACCATTAAGAGTGTTGCTGAAGGATCCTTGAATGGTGGAGTTCATTCTTCAATCCAATCTATTAATTTAACAATGATTGTATTTAAGAGGGGATTGAAGGATGAACTCCTATGAGAAAAGGGATTTAAGATGGACAATAGATCAATTATAGCAATAACTTTCTTAAATCTTTCTCTTTTTCTCTATTTGGAACCTAAGAAGCAATCCTCTTTAACTAGAAAATAAAATTCAAACGGTAATTTAACGGGCAAAAATCTGTCTGCTTTCGATGATATCGAAGGTCGTTCGATGTCATCGAAGTTTCCTTTGATGACTTAAACTGACTTCGATGTCATCAAGATTTTCTGTCGAAAGAACTTGAGGTTTGCTTGAAGAGTCGTGGATTCAATATTCGATGTCATCGAGACTACATTGACGTCATCGAAGTTTGAATTTCAATGACATCGAATGGAGTTCGATGACATCAAATAATTCATATTTTTCTTCATAAACTCTCTGGATAGATTGGTTCCAATATCGATATTGTTGGGGGAAAAATAAACAAGCCAATAAGTCAGCTTATGGAATGGACCAACTCTACCGAACTAGCACGGACCCAATGAAGCCGGAGCCTGATAAGGCTTATATGTCCAAAAGCAGGCTAACCTTCAAGAAGGGTGATGCAAATGCAAAGACACTCAAAGAGCTTGCATATAAGCTCACACAAATGGTTGGAGTACTGACCTAATCTATAGGTCGGCTAAAGGACGGTTACGGATCGCCTATAAATCATCCACATGTCGATTACGGATCAACCATAGATCGGTCACAGACCGACCATAGATTGGTCACAGATCAACCATAGGTCGGTCATAGATTGGCCATACGTCGGCCATAACACGATCATAGATCGACAATACCCCTAACGGTTAAAAGGTCTCAACACCCATATAAAGGGAACACGAACCGTTCGGATCAACTGACGATCTAAAATGGTGAATGTTGATCTATCGAGTAGGAAAATATCAGTCGTTTCCAACTCAGCACCCACCTTAAGATTCGACCTAAAGCTGAACTACAGATTCAAAGAATCCTCCTAAGTCTCGAAGATCTCTCCCAAAATTCCTGGGAGATAAGATTAAATCTTGACAACCTCGGGAAGCTATAATCTCGAGAAGATCCTAGATCGTAGCAGATCTCTAAGATATTAGGAGAGAATCCTCATACTACGAGATCCTCTCTCTCCTATAAATGTGTAAACATCTCCCACCGTTTGAGGTACGTTCACAAAAACCCTAATACTCGACTGGTCTCTTTTCTAGAGATCCACCCCATTTCAAAGGCCCCATGCCTGACTTAAGCATCAAAGAGTCCCCTATATGAGTCAGGGCCTCCTTTGTCGTTCACCTTCACCTGTGCAGGTTCAGGAAGGTGTGCCTCAGAGGATTTGCTAGAAAAGTCATCAACAGTTTGGCGCCGTCTGGGGGAACAACATAGTTAAGCCGTTCTAGTTCTACCAGTGAACGTCTCAAATCCAGTAATGGCCAAGGGAAAGAAGAAAGCCCAATCCCCTTCGGTAGCCGTTCCGATCGCTACTATGCCTGTTCAGGCCCTGCAACTCGTCGAGTGTCCTGAACGATAGGAGAGTCGACGAGGCTCTCCATAGCATCAGGCCACCTCGGGCTCAAGCCATCGCGGTCAGCAAAGGCACAAAAGAAATGGTCAGCAAGACGCTCTCGAGAGGGAGGTCGGAGATATCGGGGTTGATCTAGGCTATTTGAAACAAATGATGGAAAACATGCAGCCCCAACGTGATCATAAGCCTGATCAGAGGGAGGGACAGTCGAACTATGTTCGATCATGCATCAATCCTCCTCGACTCTCTGTCGCATAGGCTGCCTCGCAATCGAGCTTGTAACATGCCCCTGCTGAACCTGTTCCATCCCATGTTTCAGGAACTGTCTCATTGCTTACCTCCGACCTGTGGCATGAAATAGACCGGAGCAGGCACAACAGAGCCCCAGTCGAAGCTACTATCGACAACGAGGAACCTTGGAGGAACGAGTTACAAAGTCTGTAACGACAGATCGTGGACATGAAGCAAACCTACCGAGGCAATACGATTGCCCCGAAAGAGACTGAATCCCCATTCACAGTCGACATCATACGGGCACGATTGTCGGATATGTTTCGATTGCCTCAGATCACTCCCTACACAGGGAATACTGACCCAACGGAGCACATGGAATCTTTCCTAACCTATATGGAACTCCATAATGCTTCCGACACAGTCATGTGTCGAGCCTTCTCACTAACTCTAGCCAACGCTGCTTGACTCTGGTTCAAACAGTTAAAACCGAGGTCCATCAACTCGTTCTCCGAACTCAGTGAGGCCTTCATCACTAATTTCATCGGAGGAAAAAAGAGACTCAAAGCACCAACCCACTTTATGAACATAGTTCAGAAAGATGGCAAGCTCTTAAAGGATTACATCAAACGCTTCAATTTAGAAGCATTACAGGTTTGGAAACAATTGGACGAGACCACACTGAACGCTATCATGATTGGGCTGAGAGAAGCCATTCATCTTTTCTTTGGATAAGAATCCCCCTACTACACTGGCTAAGTTTTTTAATCGATTGCAAAAGTACGTTAATGTTATGGAATCCTGAATCTTGCGAGACGCTGCCCAAAACAAAAACCCCCAGGCCAAATAACAGATGAAGAAGGAGCCTGATCCAAAAATGGAAGGATGATCGTTCTTGGGACAACCATAGGTCGAACAAATGACCTGATAGTAAGTTCACCACTTACACCCGCTTAACAAATCCTAACAGCAGGTCCTGCTGGAGATAAAAGATGAGCGCTTCGTTCAATGGCCGAACAAGTTACTAGGCAATCCCGACCAAAAAAGCAAGAACAAATACTGCTATTTTCATCGGGATCATGGGCATAACATGAGCGACTGCTATCACCTCAAATAGGAAATTAAAAGGCTCATTTGGGAGGGTCACCTTAGTGAACTTGTATATGAGAGAGGAAGTCGGATTACAGCTGCCTAAGAGCAACCGATCGACAACCAATTGGCGGGGAAATTCGTACGATTGTCGGGGGCCACAAAGGCAGAGGCGATTTTAACAATGTGAAAAGGGCGAGCTCTCAGTCCTAGAGGGGGGGTGAATAGGACTATGCTAAATAAAATAATTATAGAATATACATGAAGATAAATGAATCAAATAACAATCTCAATTGCAATAGTATTGAGAAGTTGATTCAAACGTTGTTCAAAGGACAACCTTACACCAAAAACCAAAGTTCATGGTAGGACAACTTGATTTCTTGAACTTGGTAAGCATAAAAAAACCCAAACTAAAACAAGAGGCAAAATAATGAAATCTATCTATTACAACATTCACCACGTGTACATGAAATAGATACACGCATTCACCACACATTCATCACATACATCAACCATAAAACACCAGAAATTATAATCGTTCGGTGTGTACACCAACGGTTCTCAAACAGCCACACCTACTCCACTCCCAATAATCACAACCCACGTGATATTGGCTTTCAATAAGAAAGAAGGTTTTCCAAGGTTCACCTTTGTCACGCCCCGAACTCGGAGACCGGGCTCACAAAATTCCCGAATGCCGAATCCGGCGCCGACAGCCTCCGTAGTACCCCATTCTCGGCTCCCGGCACCCATATACCAGGTTCCAATCCTGGGATACTACAAGGAGGATTTCTTATATCAATTTGATTCGTAATGAGCATAACCAAGCATAACCCACGAACAATAACCACAAGAACACCATCACAAAATCCACTATGAACAAAAACTTTGAGTACAGTGCGTATAAAGGGAAATACAAGATAGTGGTAATATCAAAACTCTAAAAGCTCGGCGGCACGCTCCAACTGCGGCGAGATTACAGCTGCGTCCTGACGTCACCTGTAGGCATCAATCGTGCATAAGCTTATAGAAAGCTTAGAGGGCGGTGTAAGTGTGTGCGTAATATGAGCGTGCTCAGAATGCAATGCCGGAGTAATGCGGAATCATGCTGATGAGTACGTAAATACAACCAGCCGTACCAAGGCTATATAGAACAAGATATGAATGCAATCGGCCATAACAAGACCATGTGATGCAAGATACAGCTCAAGCATGCCAATCCTCATCCAAATCCTCATGTCAATACAGTTCTCAGTCTGGATAATTACCGGGGTTCAGTAGACTCCAAATGACACTGTCTCTCTCTAAGCAGCACAGTCCAAGTGAGCGTAAGAAACCTCACTATCCGCCTGACCAATAGTAAGCCAATATCTATCCGGCACGTCGATAGCGAACCCATTTCCGAGCTGGTCAAACTCAGCCTAGTAATGCCCCCTGCTCTCGGGCGAGTAAGGCCACCACTCCTTTCCAACCGACCACGACACAGTGGGAGACGCGGTCTCATGGTATTCGGCCCTCGTTCGCTCATATATCCACTCGGTCTCGACGTTGGAGTCATCCTCTGGTACCATCGGGTTCAGGGACTCTCACCCAGGGACATCTATGGCGCCGTAATTGCTTGGAACAAGATTTTTCGGTATCCAACTAGCCACCATGATATATCTGTGGAGGCTATGGCCCTGATGTCGCTAGGGCATATCTCAATCATACAGATGCAAGTACATGAATCATACTGCCAGACATGCATCAATCCTGTGCATACCGTGCGCTCATGTAGGACAACTCCACATATCGGGGAGCCCATAATCAGTCTGCCCGAAGCACATGCTATGATCAGACACTCCTCATCTCAAGCATACATATGATGTGTATGATCATGAATCATGGGGCTGTGCTAAACATGTTATAAAGCAATAAACTATCCTCTCAATGAAGATGGGCCTAGATGCCCTACATGAAATAGATACGGGCCTATCAGTGGCCTTAGGGAGAGTTATAATGTGGACATCTAACCAACATTACTCGTACAATGTGGACATCAAACCAACATTGTCCCCAAGGCTCGGCTCACCTTAAATGCCATTAAATAAACCCTGGTGGAATTGCACATTGCAATGTGCCTTAGGTACATTCCACGGGGCCCTAAATACATCAAGTGGGCCGTATCTCATAGGCCTTATATTCATCAAGTGGGCCACCTCAATGAACCTCACCAATGGGCCTTAGGTACATTGCAATGGGCCATCAACCATGGGCCTGAGAATGCGTTAAAATGAGCCCAATCACATAAGCTCAGTGTGTATCAAATGGGCCAAATCACATAGGCCTTATATATATCAAAGTGGGCCTCAATATTGGGCCCATATACATGCCAAGATGGGCCTAAATGTATGGCCCATATATACCAAAGTGGACCTCAATAATGGGCCTAAACACATCAGCCCATGGGCCTCATGTGAGGCCTGCCATATTGTTTATTTTCCTATCCAATCTGTTGATAAGGTCACATGAGTAGGGGGGTCCACCATAATATTTATTTTCCAACCACATGTTGATGAGGTCACACAGACCTAGGGGCCCACTGTAATGTTTATTTGAAATCCAACCTATTCATAAGGTCACAGGACCAGGGCCCACCGTGATATTCATTTGCCATCAAACCTGTTTAAAAGATCAGGTGGGCCAGGGCCCACCGTGATGTTCATTCGTCACTCAACTGTGAAAACGGTTGAGCCTCCAACCAACACTGTTTTCCTGTAATGTGGTTCACTTGAGATTAGGATCCTACCTCATTTTTGGGCTCATGCCTTAAAATGATCTGCCAAAATAGATGGATGGCGTGGATGACACGCTTACATCATGGTGGGGCCCACGACAGGAGCCGTGGGTCTGCCTTTACCGCACGCAGCCGCCTGCGTCCTCTGTCAGCAGCAGCAGTGTCCGCTGCTGCTGTTGTTTTATATATATATATATATATATATATATATATATATATATATATTGGGGCCCACCAAGATGTGATCCACAATCCAGCCCACCCATTATGTGTGTCCCACCTGCCTGACGGTCCAGACCAAGTTTCAGCCACATCAGAAATTCAGGTAGGCCCCACCAAGTGTTTTTATAAGATTTAGGCACGACTTCACAAGATTTAGATGGTATGGCCCACCTGAGTTCCGTTTGCGGCTGATTTTCGGGGACATCCCATAGCTAAAGGGGAGCCATCAAATGCACGGTGTTGATGGTCGAAACGCACCACGTGGGGCCCACTGCTGGAGCCGTGAGGCCCAGCTCGTCCGCCCACTGCCATGCAGTGGCAGCAGCTGCCACTTTTTTTTTTTGATTCGTGGGGCTCGTCCATTGACTGAGTCCCATAAAATTAGCGGTCCACACCAAGTTTCAGGTGGGTCCAAGCTTCTGGTGGACCCCAGCAATCCTTTTTCCCGAGTTTTGATGGAAACACTAGTATTCTCGATCCCACGGCCCGCCAGAAAATCAAATTAGCCTCATTTTTCGGCTCAACGCCTAAAATGGGTTGGAGAATAGATTGGACGGCGTGGATCACATACATACATCAAGGTGGGGCCCGCATAAGCAGCCCACCCAAAAAGTAAATTTTCTTTTTTTTTAAGCTTGGAAGTACACGCCCATATCAGTACACAACTCCATGTTAGCCGGCCCTAGTCCAGCGTCCAGGGACGCTGGACGGCGTGGATAAACGCTGCATCATGGTGGGTCCCTTATTCATGTGGCCCACCCATTTGGACCACCTGATACTTGTGTTTTTCCTTCCATCTGGGCCCACTAATGGGTTGGATGGTATAGATTCAACCCATTCATCCAATGGGTCCCACAGGAACTATATGATTCATGGTGGGCCTCATCATCCTTCATCATCATCATCATTCATAGAGAGAGAGAGAGAGACGGTGATAGAGGGGAGGGACCCCGCCACTAATGGGCCCTCCCAAATACAATGCATTCATCAAGTGGGTCCCACACAAGTGGCCCTACAAATTGAGATTAATGGTGAATCACCCACCTTGTTGGCCTCCTCCTTGCTCCCTTAGGCTCCTTAGCTCCTAGCCTCCTCTTTCAATGGTGGTTGATGATGATCCAACGGTTGAGATGAGAGATGTGAGAGTAGGGGAAAGTGGGCCACACTTGGAGAGGGAGAGACCTTGGAACGTATGGAATTTTTTTGTTGCTTGGAGGTTTGAGAAAATGAGGGAAAGAGAGAAGTGATGGGAGATATGAATGGAAGGGATGGGTGGAGTGGTTGTAATAAATGGGGATGGGTTAAGTTGAAAAATGGGTAAAGGAGGGATGGTGATGGAAGAGAGAGAGTGGACTTTTGAAAAAGGAAGGATGGGTTGTGTGTACTTGTTGTTGGGTGAGGTGGCATGGAGGTATGGTGGTGTACTTGACTTGATTGATGGGACATCTCGTAGAGATTCCCTCGAGATTTGCAACGTGCGGCGTTTCTTTGAATCGAACGCAGGCCGACATCTTCTAGCCTGGGTATCGGGTCGGTGTGCGAGTTGCGCCGTTGGAACCGCGGCGACGGCGCGGTCGCCAAGGTATAGGTTTCGGTTCGAGTCGACTTTGGCATGCAATTCTCGTCTTAGGATCGTGCACAACGTTGGCTTTAGGTCGAGGATTGCCAGAATTCGACCGGAAGGATCGCGGAAGCCTTCGAAACAGTACGGACTAGGATACGGGTCTTACAACCTTAAAACCTTTACAATTATGTTTTCAATGGGCTACCACAATTAAAAACCCCGCACCGAGATTTTCAGGCTATCTCAGTCAAAACCACGATAGAGATTTTCTGGCAATCTAAAAAACTACAATAGAGATTTAAACAAAATACTTATATGAATATTCTACTTAATGTAGCCAGTAGAACCACTTCTTTTGAAGATGAAGATGTTCAATGTTCAATCACACATATAAAAGGTTTCTAAGTCTATAAGAATTGTAGACTAATCCAACCTTGAGCTACTTTGATTTAATTCTTTGGATCTCAAAAGGGGTAGAGAAGAACACCCTTTTATAAAATCAGATTGAAGCAAAAAGTGATCAAAAAATTTGAAATCAAAAAGTTATAAAAAGAATCTTAATTTACCGAACAATAGCTTGAGAATCACGGGAGATTTTCTCTCAAAGTGGTGGCTTGATTTGGCTTTGAATGAATGAATAAAGCTAAGAAAAGACCTCTATTTATAGGCTGAAAAATGGTTCCTTTGACTGGTCTAAGGTCACCTTCGAATGGTCTAAGATTCAACAAAATTTCAAAAATTCTGGCGCGATCAGACAAAACTGTCCCTCGACTAGTCGAGCATAGCACTCGACTCGTCGAGTGGGTCTAAAAAACCTTGCTCGAGTTCGAGTCGAGCCCTACTCAACTGGTCGAGCCAGTGTCCACGACTGGTCGAGCAAGGTGCTCGACTAGTCATGACCCTACCAGAAAAATTTGAAAATTTGAAACAAATCCTTAACCAGTTGAGAAAAACCCTGGACTAGTCGAGGTAGAGCCTGGACTAGTCGAACATAGGCTAAGACTAGTCAAATAAAGCCTATAAAAAGTATAACAACCCATACTAAATGTGTAATATGAATGACCTAAACCTAAGGTCTTTCTAGGGTCATTTATACCTGAAATATTGAACATTGAACTTGTAGCTTCAGTTGCTTCGGTTGATCTTCGATTTGATTTACTTGAAGCTTGATCTTGTGCACTTGAAGATTTAATTTGATCTTAACCATGTAGTGCACTTGAACTTGAACTAGCATATAAATATGAAGTAGCACTTGAACTTGGTCTTGCTCTTGATCTTGAACATGTACTTTAACTTGAACTTACACTTGAACTTGAACTTGAAGTTAATCTTCATATGAAGGTGAACTTTCCATCATTCTTCACTTGAAGGTGAATTTTCCATCATTCTTCACTTGAAGGTGAACTTTCCATCATATGAACAAGTCACATCCTAAAGTGGTTTATCTCAACAAAATTTGACAACTAAGGATGCCTGATATACAACACAACACTTACAATCTCCCCCTTTGTCAAATTCGTGACAAAACTAACTTAGAAGAGTACACTTCACAAGTTCATAAATTTCACAACTTCGCTTCGAAACATAACACTCTTGCACAACATCTACTCCCCCTCAATCTGAGCTTGACGACTTGTGTAGTAGAGTACCTATATTAACATATACAGATTTCCAAAAAAAAATACAAACAAACTCTACACGACACAATCAAACTCATAAACATAACCACAAATCTCTTCCCCTTTTTGTCACAACTTGACAAAGGAAGATATAAATATAGAGATAGAGCAAAATAGTGATTATGAGAAAAGAAGAGAATAACAGAAAAAGAGAGTTAGCGTTAAGAACTTAAGCATCAACAGAGTGTCATACATCATAAAGTCATACAAATCCAGTGAAAAGTGAAAGCAATAGTTAAAGTTATACATGCCCAAAATAAAACTAATCTGAACCAGAGGAAGAGGGAGGTGGAATAGATGGGTCAATTTGATGAAGCCCTCTAGTTATGCGACGAAAATACTTATGCATATATGGCATGGAAGTCGTGTGACTTTCAAGTAGATTGTCATGGGAAATCTTTAACTCATCCACCTTCTCCACTAAAGCGCGAAGGCGCTCATCAAACTGAGGTGGCTGATAATCAGGGTCAGCTTCATCATCATCGGATTCAAGTTCATCAAAAATATCATGCATCATAGTGTCAATTGGCAAAGCGTCTTCTTCTTCAACTTCCACGTCTTCTTCATCTCTTTGGCCAGGGAGAAACTTCAGATTCATCTTATTAATATTGGAATTATTGAAAGGGAGAACCGATATCGGTGCCTCCGCAGATGGCATGACCACATTACAATGAGTAGCTAATGTAGTCATTAAATAGGCAAACGGTATATAACTATGGCCAGGATGAAGACAAAATTGAATGATAATGTAACAAATCAATGAAGGAAGACAAATAAGTATGCCTGATACAACCAAATGAAGAATGCGAGCCATAAACGATGTCAACTCAGCCTTGCTCCTAAAACGAGGATATACATAAACAATGAAAATGCGATGGAGAATCCTGTATTTGGGCAAATCTGATTGGCATGGAGCACATTACCTGGACTCCACTCCACATCAAAATGACATAATTTACTGGTCAATTTACGTTGCTCGGATTCAGACATTCTATCCGCAAGGGTTAGTATTGGAATACCTTCATTATTAACAGATATGTCTAACAATCCCGAAATGACATGTTTATCTATTTTAACTATCCCTTCTCTAAAATTAAAAGAGAAAGTAAGATCATCGAGGGACGCTTCATTGATTGAAGCATACATCCCTTGTGCAATGGAGCGATATACCGGTCTGCCCCAAGTCAGGATGTTTTCCGAACCTATAGCGTTAAGGATGGGAATAAGATGGAAAGGAGTCAAATGATCAACACTGACTGTTCACTCAACAATTATTTCCTTGGTGCAGATATCACGCACATATTCCGAGTCTTCCTTGGGTGGCTGTAGGGTACGCACCCTAAGAGGAGTAACTTTAGAAGAGAAAGCACGTGTAGATTTCTTCTTTGAACGAACATCCATTGAAAGCAAGTAATAGAGAAAGACAACAAAAGATAGATGAGTTTGCAAGAGATCAGAAATTTTTATCAAACCGTACAATGGATGGGAAAACTTAAATCGACTTCAAGATATAGCAATGTAAGCATGTAATGACCCAAATCAAGAAGGAAAATGAAAATGGAGCACTTACCAAGATCCGAGGTTGATGGGTCCGATAAGTCGAGAGAAGGGCCGGATGAGGAAGAAGAGGAAATGAAGAAAGAAAAAGGTTTTTCCCCTTTTTAAGTCAAATGGGCGCGATTCATGACCGGTCGAGTACATGCTCGACCCGTCGTGACAAGACTAGTCGAGTGTGTACTCGACTCGTCGTGAGACATTGAAAATTTTAATTAATTTTAAAATTTTTCAAAAAAATATTTGCATAAAAGAAATATAAAAAATTAAAGCATGCAAACATAGTTCAATTAATTTGAATTGCACATACTAATATCAAGTTTCAATTTAGAAAATCTATTCCTGTCAAGCAGTTTAGTTAAAATGTCAGCAAGTTGATTTTTTGTTGGGATATATTCTAAAGAAATGCATTTATCTTCAACCAATTCCCGAATATAGTGATAATGAATGTCAATATGTTTAGTAAGAGAATACTGAATAGGATTTTTGGAAATATTAATTGCGGTAGAATTATCACAATACAAAATCATTGTATCTTGATCAATTCCATAACCATTAAGCATTCTTTTCATCCAAATAAGTTGGGTACAAAAATTACCTGCTGTGATATATTCATCCTCAGCTGTGGACAGCGATACCGAACTCTGTTTCTTACTGTGCCAGGAAACTAAACAATTTCCAACATAGAAACATCCACCACAGGTAGATTTTCTATCATTGATGTTCCCTGCCTAGTCAGCATCTGTATATCTAGCTAATTGAACATTTGTATCATATGGATACTAGAGGCCTAAATTAGCAGTACTTGCAACACATCGAATAATGCACTTAACAACAATAAGATGAGATTCTTTAGGTCTGATTGATATCTAGCGCAAATACCTACACTCAATGCATTATCTGGTCTACTTGCAGTTAAGTATAGGAGGATACCAATTATGCTACGATATAACCGAGCATCTATACTTTTACCTGTTTCATCCTAGGATAGCTTAAGAGTCGTACTCATAAGAGTATCAAATTTCTTACCATTTTCAAATCCAAAATTCTTAACTAGACTTAAAGTGTACTTGGTTTGAAAAATGAAGATACCGTCTTCAAGCTGTTTAACCTATAAACATAGAAAGTAGTTCAATTCTCCCGCCATACTCATTTCGAACCTAGATTTCATAAGCTCTGCAAACTCAGTGGACAGGTTAAAGCAAGTAGAGCCATAGATAATATCATCAACGTATATCTATACTATTAGTATGTGTTCATTATATTTTTTAACAAAAAGAGTTTTATCTTTAGATTTTTTGATGTACACATGGTTTATAATATAACATTCAGTATTTACAGCTTCAGCCGATAAATTTTTAAGTAATTTCATGCTATTTAACATAACATTTGGCATCTCTTGTAGGACTCTATTTTTCCTTTCAATGACCCCATTTTGTTGAGGTGTCTTAGGAGCTGAAAACTCATGCGATATACCATGATCGCTACAGAACTTCTCAAAATTGCTATTTTTGAATTTCGACCCATGATCACTTCTGATCTTGATAACATTCAATTCTTTCTGTCTGAATATACTTGAGTATTCTTTTAACTTCATTGAGAGTCTCAGATTTTTCTCTCATCAATGCTACCCAAGTAAATCTGGTAAAGTCATCGATGATAACCAAGAAGTACTTTTTACCACCTCCACTCTCTGTTCTGGTTGGTCCAACACGATCCATATGGAGAAGTTCAAGAGGTTTAGATGTGGTAGTGGAGTTCACTTTCTTGTGACTACTCCTTGTTCGTTTTCCAATTTGGCATGCGCCACATCTTTTATCCATTTTCTTTAATTTGGGTAGACCTCTAATAAGATCGGCTTTGCTCAATCTATACAGATTTGGGTAGTTAACATGTCCAAGGCGTTTGTTCCATAATTTGTTTCCATTAGTTTAGACCATGTAACAAGATAATTTAGATGAGCAAGATTCATTAATGATATAGCAATTTTCAGACATTCTACGACCATTTAATATCACACAACCTTTCTCATTTGAGATCTCACATCCTTAATTTGTAAATTTAACACTATGCTTGTTATCGCAGATTTGAGAGATACTCAAAAGATTGTGCTTAAGCCCTTCTACAAATAAAACATTTTCAAAAGGAAGAAGGTTAGAAATTTGAACCATACCTTGGCCAATTATCTTGCAATTGCTTCCATCACCAAAAGTGACTGAGCCATCAGTCATTTCTTTATAGTTAGTGAACAAATCTCTGTCACCTATCATGTGTCTTGATCACTATCTAGGTACCACTTTGAGTGACTCGAAGCGTTGAAGGCAGCGTGGGCAACCAGACAAGCAACCTTAGGAACCCATTTCATCGTTGTTTTGGGTTTTGAAGCACTGTTAGTTTTCCTTCGCTTGATATTATTGTCTACCAACTCTCATATTAAAGTTAGATTTGAGAAGCTCCTTGAGTAAATCCACAAATGTTTCAGCCAAAGGATTATAACATTGTTTTCTAAAGCTGACATTATTAGTATTGACTTTAGATGCTTGAAAAGTTTTTACATTTTTAAAGTTGTTTTGATTATTATACTTCAAGCCTTTTCCTTTTGAGTTAGAGGATTCTCTTTTGACAAATGTAGGAGATACACTCTTATTTTTCTGAGGTATATCTTTGACATAGCCCAAACACGATCTGTCTCCACATTTTTTATATGCGGTTAATAACTTTTCAAGTTTAAAGTCTCCATGGGCATACCTCCATGTATCCTTTGAACTCAATAGGGAAGAAACTTCAAGTTTTAGTTTCCCATTTTCTGTTCTTAATTTTTCAAGTTCAGAAGTTTTGAAACTCAAATCGCATTTTGCTTTTTGAAAACAATAAGAAATATGACATTTTTTAAAAAATAATATTTTCAAATTCCTCTTTTAATTTCAGAAAATTTTCTTTTTAAAGTTTTAGCTTGACAACAATCTTACAACTTTCCCTGTATAAGGCATTATAGGCATCTTGAAGATCATCTTCATTTTCAGGGTCACTCCTCTGATTTTCATATTCAGTTGAATCACAACTATCTGTGGAAGTGACTCTGGCTAGAGTCATTAAAGCCTTGACTTCATTTGAAGTTTCAGGTTCTGATTCATCCGACTCAGAGGCAGCTTCAGAGCTGGATGATTCATCCCATGTGGCTAACATACCTTTTCTCTTTGGCTTGTCTCTTTTTGGACACTTATCTGCCAAATGCCCATATTCATGGTAGTTGAAACACTAACTATCTTTTAGAGATTTTCAGTTTTTAGATCTTCCTTTTCTCTTCTAAGAGGGTTTTTGAAAATCTACTCTTTCTTACTTTTGAAAATCTTGTAAAACTTTTTAGTGAGTAAAGCCATATCATCCCTTGAGTTTTCACAATCAAAATTAATATCACTATTTTTTGAAATAGATTTGGATGATTTAAGAGCTATGGACTTACCTTTTGGGGCTTTGAAATTTAACTCATAAGTTTGAAGTGAGCTAACAAGTTCCTCAACCTTCATTTGATCTGTCTCTAAGTTCCTGAATGACAGTCACTTTGGAATTAAATCTCTCAGGAAGTGATTGCAGTACCTTAGCGTAAACCTTGCTTTCTGAGATACTATTTCCTAGACCCCACATAGAGTTAACTATGTCATTTAGTTTCGTATAGAAGTCCATGAAAGACTTATTTTGTTCCATATGAATCTCCTCAAACCTAGTGGTGAGGATCTGAACTTTAAACTTTTTAACTATAGTTGTTCCCTCATGTGTCATTTCAAGAATGTCCTAGGCTTGTTTAGCAGTATCACATGAAATGATTCATTTGAATTCATCAGGTGATAGTGCACAAGTGGTCCATAAATAATAAGGCGATTCTTTAATGAACTCGGTTCCATCACTGCCTAGAACCTCAGACACTGGTGGTTTCCATTTGGTTACCGTGGCTTGCCACATGCTTTCATAAATGGATTTCAAGAAAATTCTCATTATGGCTTTCCAATAAGCATAGTTTGAGCCATCAAACGGTGGTGGCCTAGTAATAGATAGGCTATCGAAATTTGACATACTGAAAGCTCTAGATCGATAAACTCAGGAAGTAAATCCAAAAGAATGAGCAACTTAGCTCTGATACCACTTGAAAAGGGCGAGCTCTCAGTCCTAGAGGGGGGGGGGTGAATAGGACTATGCCAAATAAAAAATAACTGTGGAATATAAATGAAGATAGCTGAATCAAATAACAATCTCAATTGCAATAGTATTGAGAAGTTGTTTCAAACGTTGTTCAGAGGACAACCTTACACCAAAAACCAAAGTTTATGGTAGGACAACCTGATTTCTTGAACACGATAAGGATAAAAAACCCAAACTAAAACAAGATGCAAAATAATGAAATCTAGCTATTACAACATTCACCACATGTACATGAAATAGATACAAGCATTCACCACACGTTCATCACATACATCAACCACAAAACACTAAAAATTATAGTGTTTCGGTGTGTACATTAACTGTTCTAAAAAAGCCACACCTACTCCACTCTTAATAATCACAACCCATGTGATATTGGCTTTTAATAAGAAAGAAGGTTTTCCAAGGTTCACCTTAAAACCTTTACAATTACATTTTCAATGGGCTACCACAATTAAAACCCCGCACCGAGATTTTCAGGCTATCTCAGTCAAAACCACAATAGAGATTTTCTGGCAATCTCAAAAACCACAATAGAGATTTGAACAAAATACTTATCTGAAGATTCTACTTGATGTAGCCCAGTAGAACCGCTTCTTTTGAAGATGAAAATATCTAATGTTCAATCACACATATAGAAGGGTTCTAGGTCTAAAAGAATTTTAAATTAATCCAACCCTGGGCTACTTTGATTTAATTCTTTGGATCTCAAAAGGAGTAGAGAAGAACACATTTTTATAAAATCAAATTGAAGCAAAGAGAGATAAAAAAAAATTAGAAATAAAAAAGCTATAAAAAGAATCTTAATTTATCGGACAATAGCTTAATAATCATGGGAGCTTTTCTCTCCAAGTGGAGGCTTGATTTGGCTTTGAATGAATGAATAAAGCTGAGAAAAGGCCTCTATTTATAGGCTGAAAAACGGTTCCTTCGATTGGTCTAAGGTCACCTTTGAATGGTCTAACATTCAACCAAATTTCAAAAATTCTTGCGCGATCGGACAAAACCGTCCCTCGATTGGTCTAGTGGCGTGCTTGACTAGTCAAGCATAGCACTCGACTGGTCGAGCATAGCACTCGACTGGTCGAGTGGGTCCAATAAACCTTGCTGGATTTCGTGTCAAGCCCTACTCGACTGGTCGAGCTAGTGTTCACGACTGGTCGAGTAGGGTGCTCGACTGGTCGTGACCCTACTAGAAAAATCTGAAAATTTGAAACAAATCCTGGACTGGTCAAGAAAAACCCTGTACTGGTCGAGCCAGAGCCTGAACTAGTCAAACATAGGCTAAGACTAGTTGGAATAAAGCCTATAAAAAGTATAATAACCCATACTAAATGTGCAATATTAATTACCTAAACTTAAGGGCTTTCTAGGGTAATTTATACCTGAAATAATGAACATTGAACTTGTAGCTTCAATTGCTTCTGTTGATCTTCAACTTGATTTACTTGAAGCTTGATCTTGTACACTTGAGGCTTGATCTTATACACTTGAAGCTTTAACTTGATCTTGACCATGTAGTGCACGTGAACTTGAATTAGCACATAAACTTGAAGTAGTACTTGAACTTGGTCTTGCTTTTGATCTTGAACATGCACTTTAACTTTAACTTACACTTGAACTTGAACTTGAAGTTGATCTTCATATGAAGGCGAACTTTCCATCATTCTTCACTTGAAGGTGAATTTTCCATCATTCCTCACTTGAAGGTGAACTTTCCATCATATGAACAAGTTACATCCTAAAGTGGTTTGTCTCAACGAAATTTGACAACTAAGGGTACTTGATATACAACACAGCACTTACACAATGCCCGAAAGATACATGCGAGAAACATCAGTCGCCCCGAGGCAGAAATTATGGCCCTTACCCGACCCTCGAAAGAGAGACAGCTAGAGAGGTACAGTGTAGCCTTCACCGACGAAGACGCCCGAGGTATTCACCACCCTCACGACGATGCGTTGGTGATAACTCTTACCATAACTAATCGGAAGGTCTTTTGGATTTTCGTCGATACAGGGTCATCCACAGATGTACTTTTCCTCCAAGCCATTGATAAGATAGGCATTGGTCGCGCTTCATTCTGACCCGTGAAGACTCCCTTGATCGGGTTTTTAGGGGGACAGGTTATGCCAAAAGGAGCTACCCAGCTCCCTCTCACGGTCGGGGATGATCAAAATCAGACCATCGTAATGGTCGACCTCATTGTAGTCGACCAATCATTTGTCTACAACGCCATCCTCGGCCGACCATCACTATACCTCCTCAGGGTAGTAGTATCAACCTACCACCTCACCATGAAGTTTTCAATCGAGCATGGTGTGGGAATTGTCAAGGGCGGCCAACAGGATGCTCGACAATGCTATGTGACGACACTAAGGGCTCCACGCGACATGATAACGATCGAATACCTGGATCTGTGCGAGGAATCTCAAGAACGAGGTCGACCCATGGAAGACCTTGTTTCGATCCCTCTAGACGAATCTGATCCCTCTAAGACCGTACAAATTGGGTCGTCCCTGAGCCACCGCTGCGAGATAAGTTTGTAGCCCTCCTTCGACGTTTTTCCTACATTTTCACGTAGTCCCACGAGGACATGCTAGGCATTGATTCCGCCATCATCACGCATCAACTGAACATCGACCCGTCCTACCGGCCAGTTTGACAGAAGCGACGCACCCTCGGCCCAGAGATATATGTAGTGATTGGAGAAGATGTCAACAAGCTCCTCAGAGCCAACTTCATCAAAGAAGTCTACTACCCGGACTGGGTGGCCAATGTTGTACTGGTCAAGAAAGCTAATGGGAAGTGACATGTCTGTGTAGACTACACAAACCTGAACAAAGCTTGCCCCAAAGACAACTTTCCTCTTCTTAGGATCTATCAGTTGGTCAATAGTACTGCAGGTCACAAACTACTCAGTTTTATGGATGTATATTCAGGATATAATCACATTGTAATGCACCCAGTAAATAAATCTAAGACCACCTTTGTCACTGACAAATGTCTTTATTGTTACCGTGTGATGCCTTTTGATTTAAAGAATGCATGAGCGACCTACCAAAGGTTAGTCAACAAGATGTTCGCCCGCCAAATAGGGTGAACCATGGAGGTCTATATCGACAACATGCTCGTTAAGAGCATAAAAGCCACAAATCACATGGCCAACCTAAAGGAGATGTTTCTCATTCTTTATAAAAACTGGATGAAACTAAACCCGAGCAAATGCGCTTTCGGCATAAGCTCAGGAAAGTTCCTCGTATTTTTGGTTAGCCAGCGATTATTTTTGGCAGTCTCCAAAGACGATTAAAGACATACAGAGGTTAACTGGAAGAATAGCTGCTCTCAACCGCTTCGTGTCAAGAGCTACCGATAAACGCCTCCCTTTCTTCAAATAGTTGAAGGGGAGACAAATAATATAATGGATCGAAGATGTGAGACAACTTTCAAGCAGCTTAAGGAATACCGGAGATCGCCGCCTTTACTCTCTAAACCTGAGCTGGGTGAATCTCTGTTGATATATTTGGCTGTATCCGATGTAGCGGTCAACTCGACATTGATAAGAGAATATGAGGGAAAGAAATTACCGGTCTATTACATTAGCAAATAGTTAGTTCATGCAGAGACGAGGTATCTGACCTTGGAAAAGTTGGCCCTGGCTTTAGTCACATTGTAACATCCCGAAAAATCGAGGGTCGAGTAGTAACTCAACTCTCGAGTTCCAGAACATCACTTATGCAACATAGATAATGATGATTAAATGTTGTCGATATTAGTGCATTGAACATGAGTGAGATTAAGCCAAAACAGCATATCATACTCCAGAGACAGTTAAATTGCAAGCGGAAGACTGTGATAGATATATATACAATATAAAAACAGTAGTGGGTCTCCAGAGTGTGATGATGTTACCAGGTTAAATAATTACAAGTATAGTTCTAAAATATACCACATGTGAGGAAGTGTAATGTCTTCTATCCCAAGTACCATAGCCCCGTCAATACAATACCAGGTCTTCATTGACTTGTCAGAAAGTTACATGTAGGAGAACTCCTCCTCCACATCATAGTAGTTCGGCTCTGCTTCATAAGCATCGCCATCACCTGAAACTCAACAAATCTTGTGGGTGTTCGGAACACCGTCCCGTAACGTGGGAGTGAGTGATCAACTCAGTGGAACAATAAAGCATAGGTTAACATGTTATCAATTCAGTCAAGCAGTAATGATAAAGCAGTAAAATCAAACACTCCTAACTACCCTTATTAATGCAAGTATGAATGCAGTCATGATGTATGCCCTCACCACACCCTCCCTCGTGCTACAACATCTTACGTTCGCGGCATGCTTTCATCCCTTAGTGCTCCACATCTTCCAGGCACATGCAATGCAAGATGAGCATGATTACCGAGTTATTATTAGTCCATTTCAAACAGTAGGATTGGGAAACTAAGGTACCTCCCTTGTATCATTCCCAAACATGATCCATTCTAGGGTAGTCAGTCCTAGTTAATCTCAGACGATGGTGTGTTTTCTAGGTCACTGCAAAGGCTGCCAGGGCTGTTACGCACAAAGGTTACACCACTCCCCCATCACCTCTTTAACGATTCATCACTATACAGAAACAGGCCTAGTTCATACTCCATACACCGTGGTAAAACTCTAAGGCTCATCGCGATTCCAGAGTATGCTCGAGGTCACTACAAAGGGCTGCCAGGGCTGTTGCTCGCATTCGTTGCACCACTCCCCCATCCCTTATCAATGTAGGCCGACAGCACGAATATAGTGTCCCATACCACCATAATCGGCTCACTAGTTTGGTTGCTCACTGGTCACTACGGGAGGCACGTGGCCCCAGCGTAGGCCGACAGCTCGACCACGGTGTCCCATATCACCATGCCCGACTCATGAGTCTTAGCGGATCGAGGTACCATGGTTTTAAAGGGATTTCACTGGTAAATTTGGTACCCTAGGTTCAAGCAGTAGCGTCAAACATGGTGAACATACATAAGATAGGTCGGGTTGCTTGACGAGCTCGGTTAGCTCGAGCGCACAACAAGTTGAATGATATGAAGCGCATAAGCACTTCGTGTGGCCAACCACTATCGCCAACCGAAGTACGACTCGGGTTCGTCGAATACATCTCACGTGGCAAATGAATCACAGCCACGAATTCAACTCTGGTACCGATTGTCTGGACTATAATCATAGTCCCAAACACAATCAATTGCAGATAGATACAGCAGTAGTGGATCAAGATTCAACTTATACAATCAAGGTCTGGTATTATCCGTTTAGGGCTGTCAGGGCTGTTGAACGCATTTGTTGCTCTACTCCCCCATCACCCATGACGGATCATATAACGTAAACATGAATTTAAGCATATGCATTACATAGATAAAATCATACAATCAGTTGAGCATGTTATGAAGCACAACACAAGCATGAGTTCGTACATATTCAATTCCTAATCACACAGCTATCCAAGGAAATCATACACAGTTAAAGGAGTTGAGAATCATATCTCAACACCCTTATACATTACAATTTACTAACTACTACTCATTCAAACATATCAACAAACACTTAGACTATATACTTCAACATGCATGACATATATTGTTCACATAAGTATTAGGCCAAATCCTTTCACTAGGGAGTTGCCCCAATCATAACACGCGTACACCCACGACGGATAGTTATGGAAAGTAGGAATCCAAGTTCCACATTCATTTGAACATATTTTCACAAACACTTGGGCTACACATTTTAACATATATAGCGTATAGTGGCCGTGGCTTGATTCAGGGCAAATCCTTTCGTCAAAGGGGTATCGCCAATACAACAACCATATATCCATGACAATTAGTCATGGCGAGCACGAATGAGAATTCTATACTCATTCAGCCATTTTCACAAACACTTAGAATACATTATTACAACATAATGGTGTATGTTAGCAAACATATATTAGGGCTATCCTTTCGCCAAGCAAGTATTTTATGCATATAATATATTGATACAACAAATAATCATGGCAACCACATCTCTCTAAATATATTGTATACGGTACTTTCTACAATACAGTATTTCTACATACATAGTGTATATTAGTAAAACATGTATTTGGGCGAATCCTTTCGCCAAATAAGTATTTTATCCATATATCGTATATTCATACAACAAAATCATGTCAAACACATTTCTAAATTTATACGTATACGGTATTTTCTACGAATACCTAGAATATGTAAAATTCCATAATCTGCATCTTTAATCGAAACATAAAACAGAAAGCACTTTGTACATGTGCAATTGGATGCAGATCATGAATCTATCATTATCTGACATTGAAAGCGTTGAAAACCATAACCTATACACCTAAAGTCCACATCTTTTATCGTAGAATCGTAACGAATCCAATAGGTTTGCTATGCTTCCGTATTCGGCAGTTTGGTAACCTATAGAATGAAATAGGTTAGCTATTTCATAACCTACAACCACCCAAGCCCCAAATCAGATTAGG
>JAJHSJ010002489.1:0-100000 GCA_021015155.1 Magnolia officinalis | reverse complement strand
TTTTGGCATGGATGGATTGGGTTGGATGAGGATGAGACCCTTCCTAGACAAGATTGACGGTAAGGGCGCCGATGTGATGGGGCTCACTTGATGTTGTGGTAGAGGATTCTGCAGTATGTTGTTAGTAGCTGTGTTTGGGGTTGCAACCAAATTTTTCTTTAGTTGATCACATTTTACACCGCATGTTTAACATAAAAGAGTGATCCATCATGTGCCCCCTAAATTGATGGAATGCACAATACTCATTTTCATCATAGTTTGGTGGTAGTGGTTTAGTAGGGGCCTAGGCTACAGTGGGGCAAGAAGTTGCTTGTGGACTAGCATGATAGTAAGTCACTGTAAGATTAAGTCAATGGAGTGAAATGCCTGCTGTTCCTGAACTGCACCCATTTGTGGATTTGATTGGAGTATTGCAGGTTCATCTATGTGGTTGCTTGGAGTGTTACAGGTTCCATCTTTTGTTGTTTCTGTTGTAATTGTTGTCATTGTTGAGGGGTGAATGGTGCACCTTCAGCTAAGGTGACAAGATTGTCATCTTCTGTTGGATAGGGAATGAAGACATTGTCATCATGGCTCTCGTATTCGGTAGGCTCGTATTTAGAAGGCTCTTCATCTACTTGATCCCACTTTCTCGGGGCGACTTGATGCAACCAGTGGGAGATTGTCCTAGTCCTAAGTTCACTTGATCCATCAATTGGATGAAGTTACCAAACGGATACAAGACGAGGTATCCAGATATACTCAGGTTTGCCGAGTGAACAATCATGGAAATCTGCTCTTCCTCATCAATGAGTGTTCTTATTTTGGTGGCCATGACCCACCACTGTCCAATGTAAGCTGACAAGAAGTCATCATTCTTTTTTCTTAATGCAAAAAGATTCGCCCTTCTGGGTGCCACATTTAAATTGTACATGATGTAGTTTACAAATGTTTGGGTAAGTTGTTCCCAAATCTTGATCCGATAATAATAATCAAGTGATGGGTGGCATTTTAATGCATCACCCTTTAAGGACTTTTGAAATAAACGAATTAATGCTTTGTCATTCCCTCCCATGACATCAAGTTCCTCGCAAAATGCTTTGAGGTGGGCTACGGGGCATCCCGTGCTGTTGTATTGTTTGAATTTCGATACCTTGAAGTTTTGATGCACCTTGGCATTTGGGAGATGACAAAGATCTCTGAATTTGGTGGACGGGAGATCCACTCCATGCCATCTCTGAAGTTCACTTTTCATGGCCCTGAGTTGCTCCTCAAAATATTCTTATAACCGATCAATTTCAGAGGGCCCTAATTGGAAAGGGTTTGTCCCCTACGGTGTGTGCATCGCTTCACTGGTTGTTGCTCCCATTAGGGGGAGTGTATTGAACTGAAAACTAGAAATGATCTAGGAGGGGAGATCGTAAGAAATTCTAGTGGTGGGATGATCGTGACTACTAGAGTGTATATGCCACGGTTGGCTAGACTGGGACTGGGTGAAATGTAAAGGTGGGATCATTTTAGGGCAAGATGAGTTAAATCCAATGCTCCAGTGGAGGAGGCGGATTGCCTACTGAGTAACTCAGTATGCTAAGCGTACTGAGTAAACTCTGTGTAGTCCACCTTGATTTATGTATTTTATCCACTCCGTTCGTACATTTTTTACCGGATAATTTTAGTGAATGATCCCAAAAATGACGTATATCCAAAAATCAATTGGACCACACCACAGGAACCAGTATGAATTGAACATTTACCATTGAAAATTTCTTGGGGGCCACAGAAGTTTTGGATCAATAGCGTATTTGTGTTTTCCCTCATCCATGTTTTTGTAATCTTATGAACAGGTTGGATGAGAAATAAACATCAATGTGGCCCTATAAAGGTTTCAACTGTGGAAATCATTATTCCAACTATTTCCTATGGTATGATCCACTTGATCTGTGGGTATGCTTACATTTTGGTCTCAACCCCTAAAATAAGATGAAAAAATGGATGGACGGCATAGATAGACCAGATACATTCATGGTGGGCCCAACGGAATTTACTCAGTACGATAAGAGTATACTGAGTTGCGTTTCCTCCAGTGGAACCAGGATGGAAAACAACGGGACAGCGGCGCCCACAGTTAATAACTTATAAAGGCCACAAAAGTTGTAGATCAAGCTGATATTTGTGTTTTTCCTTCTTTTATGTCTTTTTTAACTTTTGAACAGGTTGGATTTCAAATAAACATTATGGTGGGCCTTATGATAGTTTCAACGGTGGGAATCACTCTTCCCACTGTTTTCTGTGGTGGGGTCTACTACAGCTTTTTATCTGCCTCATTCTTTGGCTCATGACCTAAAATGATATCTTAAAAATGGATGGACGGTGTGGATACAACACATATATCATAGTGGGCCCACAGAACTTGGTGACGTCACTTGAGTAATGAGTCGCGCGACTCAACCTGTAAGTAGCTAATCCGCGCCCATTTACTTGGTGCGGCTACGTCGCCCGCGAGAAACGGAAAAGGAGATCACGTTCGAACGGATTCCAGGCGCTAGGGAATTAGGTGGGGTCCACTAAGAGGGCTGGGAGCAATCCAATCCGTTCATCCGTCTTGCTAGGTCGAAGTTGCTTGGGGAGTCAAAGATGAGGCAAAATAGAAACTTGGGTGGGCCGCTCAACATGAAACAGTAGGGGATTAAACATCACCGTTGCAGCTTCTGGTGGTCCATTGAGATGGATGGTCCAGATCGATTAGGTGGGTCCCATAGAGACGCACAAATAGAGGGTGTGAGAGAGTAAAAAAGAGAAGGGAGTTGGGCTTCCTTATAGCGTACGCAACGTGTGTTGCATTTCCGTGAAATTCAAAGATGTGAGGAGTGTATGACAACCGGTCTACCGTTGAAAATCTCTCTAGGGTCGACTATGGCGTTTATATGCTATATATATTATAAGTTCACGAGGTCATTCCTATTGGGATGAACTGTAAACAAAAGTATTAACTTGATCTAGGGCATCTATGGCTCCATGAATGAATCATCAGTAAAGCAGTTAGGGTTTGACGAATTACATGGTTTTTAAGAGGTTGATAAAAATAATGGTGTAAGATAATACTTGAAATGCAAAATAGGTGGTTCTTAGAGTTCCTTAGGCATCAGGGAGTGGATATATGGTCAGATCTATAAATGGATGGTCAGATCGAATTCAAGTGTTTGACTAGTTTAATGGGTTTACGAAAAGTATAATCAATGGTCTAGGTCAAAGATATATAGATAGAATAAGTAATGATATGTAGGCTCGGGATGTTTGAAAGGTGAGTATGTGGATATACTCGTGAGTAGGATTGTTAGGTATTAATTATATCAATTAAATAGACTTTCACAAAATAGGTGGCAGATGGGATAAACAGGTTGAATTTATGGATGGGTACATGAGTAGATGTTGATGAACCTAGAATTGGTTGTCATGATCCCGCGATCCAAAAGTCAAAGTGAAGATGGACTCCTGTCGTGGAAAGAATTCAATGAAAAATGACTTAGCGCTTTCTAATTTCAGCGTTAACAAATAACTTTGAGCATTTTTTTAATTCCGCGTTAAGTAATTTTTCAGAGTTAACAAACAGGCCCGAAGTCTAGAAATGAGTAATTATTTCGACGAATGTTTTGATGGCTGATGAAACATACGGTGATATAGTGGGTTTGGAAGATTGTCACAAGGTGTATGCGGATCAAAATACGAGTTTAAAATGAAATTGCACGAGTATAAATACTCACGTACATGCACAAGCACAAAATTTTATGGGGTATTACATCCACATGGTGTGGAGTGGGTACTAGGTTGATGTGACAGTTCAGAAGTTAATAAAAGGAGAGTTCTCCAAAGATTTATGGTTTCGTGTGATGGGGTCATTCGATTGAGAATTTTCAAATGAATGGCTGGAGCATGTAAGGAACTCGATTAAGGTGTACAAGGGGTTCGATTTGCGCCGGATAGCCAGTCCATAGGGTTTGTAAGTAGTCTCGTTCCTAACTTTAATAAATGTGTTAGATTAGTGCAGAAGTGTACGGAGATATAAGATTCAACGGATGGTTGGGATTGTCTCAAGCCTTCGTACATCCAAACCCTTGAAAATAATAAATTTCTTTATTAAGAAATTATAATCATAACGTGGGCCCCATGTTTTGCATGGGTGGTCCCTCTCAGGATCGCTGGTAAAATTTAACTATGTAAGTATACTAGATGAACACCATTGGAATTTGATAAGACATGCCGATTGGTGATATTATGCATATGCTGGTGGTGGTGGATGGTACAATCGATGGAAAAAATTAGAGGTGGGCATTGAGTTGTCCAGCTACACTCGATCTAGTATTGTCAAAATGCTAACCCGAACTTGATCCAACTCGGACCGGGTCTAGCACGCCTGACTTGATTCGAACCGGATGTTGGCTGGACTGACTCGAAGCGTGTCTGACTCGATCAGAGATACCGAGCTGGATCGAGTTGGCCTTTGTTCGAATCGGGTTAAAAATCGTTGAAATTTTTCTAGGCCCCAAAGTCTGGTCCAACTCGACTTGATGCCCATAGGCCATGGTGATTTGCATGAGAACGTTATTGATTGGACCAGCTACAACAAGGCATTTGCATGTGTGGGGCCCATCTGAGGACAGGTTGGGTAGTGGGTCTGTCTCATGCGTGCAATGTGATGACGTTCAATGGGTATTGAATTGGACACCAGCATACAAAATATTCATTATTCATGCAAATATAATGAGTATTGCCTGGGACAAAGAGGATAGGGGAGAGGGACGACATGGTCCCGCCTCGACTCTTATGCGCAGGTGGGGCGACGAGCTAGGACCGAACAACTTTCATTGTGGACCGGAATCATTCAGTATGGTTCCTTGATTTACTTTTAACATTTAATAATAATAATTAAAAAATTAATTGAATGTTTCGACAAGGAAACAAATGTATTTGATTTGGGAGCATTATCTTATTCAAACATAATAATGGAACAGTTACAAAGACAATCGTCACATTTTATTGATTCTGAATTCATTTACATCCTCTGATCCCTTGATTCTAAGATAGTTTACAAAGAATTCCTTGTAAGTTACAATTATCGTAGTTAAATATGAATTTCGACAGCATAACGGCAATGATTTCAATCATCTCCTATGACTTAGGAGGAATAGACAAGTCGACCAATCAGTCTTCAAGAGAATAGAGATTTCGGCAGCATTTCAGTGCTATTCCGGTCATCTCCTGAGACTTAGGAGGAATACGCCTTTCGTCGATGATTCTTCCCTTCCTCCTGAACAAGAAGAACTTGAAGATTTGAAGACTCTAGCCATTCCAGCAGCATATCAGCCCATTGCTATTTAAGCACTGGTCCAGCAGACGGTTTGCGCGGGTCCGCGCAAACTACAGGAGCCCAATGCTTTGCGCGAGTCCGCGCAAACTATATGAGCCCAATGCTCTTTGCACCTTCTGTCTTCTTCTTCGTCTTTCTTCCACTCTGAAATCTTCCAACCCCTTTTGAGAGAAAGAACGGGGTATTTATAGACATTTTTACTGTTGTAAATCTCTGTTCTGGTCGATGTGGGACAAAATAACATCCAACCATTTTATACCACCGCAAAACACTTTGCGCGGACACGCGCAAACGACATGCTTTGCGCGGTCTCGCGCAATCTATCAGTCGCGCAATCTGTGTCCTTGATCAACCGCGCAACCCATTTACTTTGCGCGGTCCAGCGCAATCTATTCACTTTGCGCGAACCCGCGCAAAGTAGTCTTTAAACCTGATTTCTTTATCTTCAAACTGATTTTCTTGATCTTTCTCCTCTTCACTTCTTTGCTTATTTTATGCCTCAACAGATGCCCCTTGATCCGTTCTTTGTTTTTTAAGAAAATCAAAGAAAAAGGATCAAATCACTCATTTTCTGTAAGGTTTGCGCAACCCCGCGCAAAGCTCGGTCGAGTACCATACTCGGCCAGAAATACTATAAATAGCCCAACACTTTAGTCATTTTCACGAACTGCTTGTGCTGTGCCGAAACTCTGCCCGTGCGATTTTCTTCCGCGCAAACTTCTCACTTTGCGCGAACTCGCGCAAACCTTTTCAGTTTGCGCGAAGCCTTCGAGGTTGCAATCTTTTCCGCGTAAACCATATACTTTGCGCGGACCCGCGCAAAGTACTTCAAACTTAGCCAATTTCTTTTGAACTTTTTCCATTACTTAGCCATTTTCTTCTTTCTTCCTTTCTTACTCTGTCATCTATCTTCCTTCCTTGACTTATTTTCATGGCTCGTATTAAACAAACGGCCCGTCCTGTGACTCCTTCTGACTCACCTTCTTCTGATCAACCTCCTGCTAAGAGAATAAAGACGACTTCCAGAAATCCTGCTTATTTTAAAGAGCCTGTTCTCCCTACCTTTGACTTTTCTGATCGCATCAGATCTTTGCCATCCCCCATTCATAGATCTATATCTTTGGGAGATATCAAATGTCCGCCTAAGCATGGCAGAGAGTATGACTGGGATGAATGGTTAAAGATCACGACTCATATTCGTACTGATAGTGAAAGACCATCTCCCCGTGGAGACACTCCTCCGGCTTCTCGTTCGAAGAAAACTCGCCGCAATAAGGCGAAAGAATTTGCAGAGAAGATCAAGGAACACAAGAAGAAGAGACTTCAAAACTCATGGGACTCAGTACGAGTTGTTGAAGGTGTCATGAAGTTTGACAATCCCATGCGGAGGGCATGACGGTTATTCCCATCAAAGTATATCGCCATCAGTCCATGCTTGACTGTGAGTCTAAAGATTACATCCATGGCGAGAGGTTAATGTATACTGAATCGTGGGCCTCAAGAGAGCCCCGAATCCTTGAGGGAATCATTCAAACACAAAAGCCGCGACAAAGGATAGGAGAAGCTTATCCCATGATCTTCTTAGTTCCTTTCCACAGTCCTCATGATCTCTTTCCTTCTCATTTTTATGAGACAGTTCGACAACGCTTTAGAGATCGAGAACAACTCTGGGACAGGCAGAATTCTGCATCAGAGGCATGTTAACTGCTCGCCGCTATTACTCTGAATAGGCGGAGGCTATATTACTGAAGCATACGAGCACTCTTGCAAAGATTGGCCTTTATGATGCCATAGAAGTGACCTCCAAATACTTCTATAGGGAACCCAATATACTGAAAGGCTTCCTTGAATACTGGTCGCCTACAACCAACTCCTTCCATTTACCTTATGGTGAAATGAGCATATCACTTTGGGATCTTCATCGTATAGCCGGTCTCACAATAACAGGCAAATTCTATGATGAATTCATTCCTACAAACAGAGAATTGGCCTTTGTATCTTCTCCAGACCGCAAACCTTCTATCTCTGAGACTACCATAGAACTGTTCAAAGAGATGGGCAAATTTCCCAGCTTCCACAAAATTCCCCCTCTACAATGGCTGGCACATTTTTCTAGAGGTCTCAGGTATTTATCAATCCGACAGTTGACTTATTCTTTATATTCTTGCTATTTAGCCATTCCTGCATATTAACCTCCTCATTTTTCTTTGAAGATTTCGCGATTGTCACTCTAAAGAATTAACGAAGCTTCGAGATGCAATAAGAGGAAGACCAGAATATAGCTCTTTTGGAGAACTTGCAGCGTTCTTAGCTTATTGGCTAAGTTTGGTCGTATTGCCCAGCTCTAAATGGGCAGATGTTGTTCGTCCAAGCGTCTTTGTTGTGGCTGGTGCTTTAGCGGAAGGCCATAAATACTCTCTTGCTCCTCCAGTATTATGTTCTATTTATAGAGCCCTTGGAGAAGTAGCTACTCACGTAAAAGACCCTATTCTTGGAGCTTCGTCTGCACATACGTCTTGGCATTATATTACGGGGTGGCTAGGAGTTTATTTTCCTTGGACTTTTGAGGCTCCAGAGCAAGCATATACTCATCCTTCTCACCTTCCACTCTGGTTCTTTCAGCAAAGAGCGATGGCAAAAAGAGCGTATGAGTGGGTTGCCAATAAAATTCGAGATGATGACCAGATAAACTTCTTTCAGTTCCGCCTTTATCGCTACACTGAAGATACAGATATGGTGGACCAAGAAACGCTTACTGCAGCAGAGAGAGCTTTCTTCTTTTCTATTCGCTCATGCAGTTTACCTCTTCGGGAAGGAACAAAATTTTGGAGAGAACCTTACTACCCCAGTCGCTTTGCTCGTCAATTTGGTTATGATCAAACCGTGCCTCAAGACTGCGGGCTGGTTACTAGAAAAATGCGCTGTTATGGAACTGGTCCTCTTAACTGGGCCATGATATGGAAACAACTGCTGAATGGCTGCGTTGGATCTCTTTTCATAATTCCAGGCTGTAATCGCATAGTCCGTACATCATATAGCTGGATGCGATGGTGGGATCACCAATCATACTTGGTCACTAAATGCTTGCCAGTGGATTCTTCTATCTTTCTTCATCCGCCCAGGCTGAAGGGCAGAAATTTAGAGAGTGGAATCGGTTATATTCCAGAAAAGAGCCATGCATCTCATCCTGGAGAAATTTGTAGGAAGATATCATTGGAAGACCCTATCCGTGAAATCAAGCCTATCAACACTTTGGATGGCTGGTTTGCTCACGGAGTTCTGAGAGAATTTGAGAAATCTCGTCGGGACTTCTCAAATCAAGCCGCAAACGATGCTGAAGGTACATCTTCTCCAATTCCTGCAGAGACTGCAGCGGTTCAAGAAGGACCAGCTATTGGTACTTCCATATCTCCTCCACAACCCCTTGGTCCTAGTCCATCTTCCCCAATGACTAGATCAAAAACGCGTTTGCAAACATCATCCCCTATTCTTCCAGAAAGGACCCGCCAAGCATCCGCTTCCCCTATAGTCCAAGAGCCTGCACCGGAGAGCAGCCAACCCGTTTCTTACAAAGGGAAGCAAGTTATCATTGAAGAAGTTGACGAAGAAATTTGGAAGATGAAAGTTCAGCTTCATCGTCAGATACTACTGAATCTTCACAATATGAAAACAGCAGAGATAGCGACAGCTGTGAAGATAAAGATGATGACTTTGAAGAAGGTGAAGTTGACATCGACGGGGATGAGGAAACAATTGCGAAAGAAGTTGAGATGGAATCTTCCCCTGCAACCGCTAAGACTCTTCCTGGTGTAAATGTTCCTGCTAAATCTCCTGCAGCTGAGGAAGATGAAGAGGAACTTTTAGATTATGGCGAATATGGGTATCCACCAGGTAAAGGAGATTTAATTTTCATATGCATATATCTATCTATATTTTAACAACTATTATTTTTTTTAAAAAAATTATTGTGTCTCCCTTTTTTAGGTGCCCAAGTTGCAGAAATAGGTGCTATCTCTTCAGTGAGCCCTCTCGTGGTAACTTCACCAAGAGCACCTGTAGTTCCATTGGTAGTACAGAGAGTAGTGGCTAGAGAAATCATATTTCCAATAGAAACTACAGACTTGCCAACTCCGGCTGCCAGAGATTCAAGCACGGAAGCTAGAGCACCATCTTTTGCTGATATGGTGGAACTTGGTCTTTCCATGACTCAGAGAGCTTCTCCTTCTATTAGTCATATTCCAGTGACAGGTACATATATATACACTGATTATCTTTACTCATAACTACATATTTCATAATAATATTTTGAATATCTTTCTTCTTTTGCTATAGGAACTCATTCTTGCAGTGGTGAGGCCAGTTCTGATTCTGTGACCACTACTTCTGAATTGTCGTCCTTTGCGAAAATCCCTGTTCATAAAATGCTTATGGTGAAACATTCCTTGTTAGCAATAATCCATATCTTCAGAAATCCTGATCAATGGTTGGACTTGGATGTTGCTATAGAGATTTTGGAGAGCTCTGCCAAGATGGCTAGAATCAACATATCTCCTTTGCGTGATTCACTCCTCAAATTTCGTGATTCAGTAATTTCTTTGGCGTCGGTAGAGAATGTTACAATTGCCCCTGAGATTTTAGAGTACAAGAAGCAGCTGGCTGCATCTCAAGAACAAGCCTTTCTGACAGCTTCATCAATTTCTAAACTTGAACAAGAGCATATGATTCTTCAAGATCAATTAAAGATTCATATTGATGAAAATATGACTATCCAAGATCGTATTGCAGCCCTGAAGGAAGAAATCTCTCAACTGGAGAGAAGGAATCATGAACAAGCCTTAATCATTCAAGATGTTGAAGAGAAGATACAGGCGAATGTTCAATCCATTAATATTGAAAAATCCGCGCAACTTCAAGGTAAAGAAATGATTGCTTCTCTGGAGAATAAACTTGCTGGCGTTCCTGATCAGGCAAGACTTATTCTTGAAGAAAAATCTAAACATGATGTAGCTCAGGCACAATTGAAAGAAGATTTGCGCAGATACTCAGAAGCAGTGGGGATTACAGAAGATCTTTAAACATGTAATTTTGAACATGTGATCTTTGCTTTCATGTTTCTTGGACATAATTTATTTGGCTTCACATATGTTTTTATGAAAGCATTTTGAGATGTTTATAATAGCATTTTCACATTGCATGTTGATGACATTTATACTAATATTATCAAATTATATTTATACTTTATATAATAATTTCATTACATCCTTTACAATTTCTAAACCTTTTATGCTTTGTTAGTGCGGGATTCTCTATGTGAGTATTTAGATTGGCGGTACTAAGTTTCAATTTAATTAGCCACACACAGTTTAAGCTCATGAGTAGTGGAGCGTGCGCACACACACAGTTTAAGCTCATGAGTAGTGGAGCATTTATGGGTCTTATGTGATGGCCACTGTAACTCTCTAGAGTTCGCTTTTGGGCTTTTCACTGCCTTGAGCTCACGGCCAAGGTCCATCAGAGGGGCCCATTGACGCTACCGGGCGGTGAACTGTTGGTTTTACGCACAGGGTTGGCCACGGTAACTCTCTAGAGTTCGCAGGGCTCGCAAGGCTACCTTTGGGCACCAAATCTAGGGTCGCCAGTCCATCAATGAGTAGGTTTAAGCCCTTCCTCACGAGTTACTACTGAAATCAAACCCTAGATCTGGAGGGTCTTACGCACGGTTGGCATAAAGCTCGCACTGCGGCCCCTGTTTTCTTCGTCTGCAAGGTCGAGCCCATTCACAGGAGGGCATTTTCATCCGTTCCCCGTGGCGCTGCCGGAAGCTATACAGACGGCATGGGAGTTACGGTGACTAGTCTTCGCGGATTTATGGCCTTTTAGGCTTTGAATCCTTGACTTCGTCAGCTGCCCGCATGGGTGCGCACGATGGTCTTCGCGGGCTTTTTAGGGCCACTGACTCCTCGCCGCTACCCGAATGGCGATCTTCATAGGTCTTACGTATAGTTGGCCGGCTCTTTTAGAGCTTGATCCTTTGAGAGCATTTTTTTTTACAGAGCTTGATCTTTTTGATTTGGCTCAATTTTTTATACTGCCTCTTTAACTGAGATTGATGTACTTGCTTTTGATAATATCTTTAGGAAGACCCGTGCCTTGTAAGGCAATAATATCTATGATCATATCATCATTGAGTATAGTAGATATTTCCAACTGAGATAATATCTTCAAGAAGATCCATGCCTTGTAAGGCAATATATCAATCTTGTCAATATCTTCAAGAGAATCCATGCCTTGTAAGGCAATATATCAATTTTGTCAATATCTTCAAGAGAATCTTCAAGATGATATTGATTTTGTCAAACTTATTTGGTGATGATGATCATATATATATTTTCGGATTTGATGCTTGATAATTGACATGCTTGTGAATTTCTTCTTCACAGCTTCTTTTGTTGACATATAAACATGATCTTATTCATCCTTGCCCCCTTTTGATACAGATTCATTATGCCGATAATATTCTGAATCAAAATCCACATGTCTATCTTTAGGGATAGTATCTTTTGATGAAACGGGCGTTGACAAGTATACTGATACCCTGTCCCTCTTGATTTGTGATTCTATATGCCCCATTGGAGTATACTTCTTTTACCACATATGGACCGTCCCATTTAGGCTCGAACTTGCCCCCTGTTCGGCGAGTAATCACTATAGGTCTTTTCAGCATTAACACCATATCCCCTTTTTTGAAAGAGCGGTATTTAACCTGTTTATCAAATGCAGCCGATATCCTGGCCTGATATGACTGCAACCGCTGCTGAGCTTCAAGACGTTTCTCATCGAGCAGATCTAATTCTTTCAGCCTTATTTTTGCATTTTCATCATCTGTTATAGACTGATGTACTGCTATTCTGAGTGATGCCACCTGCATTTCAATTGGGATAACTGCCTCTATACCATAGATTAATGAATACGGTGTCGCCCCTGTTGCTGTACGATGGGTAGTTCTGTAGGCCCATAATGCTTCTTGTAACTTTTCATCCCAATCACGCTTATTGCCTGTCACCGTTTTTTTCATTATTTTGACAATCGTTTTGTTAAACGCCTCTGCTAATCCATTGGCCGGAGGATAGTAAGGTGTTGAAAAAGAATGCTGGATGCCGAACTTCTGACACAACTTTTCCATGCCTCTATTTTTAAAAGGGGTGCCATTATCAGTGACGATCTTTTTCGGAATACCATGACGGTATATTATAGCATGCCGGATGAAATTGACCACGTCTGTCTCTTTAACACTACGCAAGGCAATTGCTTCGGTCCATTTGGAGAAATAGTCTGTTGCTGCCAGAATATACTGTTTTCCTTTAGATGAAGGGGGATTTATAGGACCAATCACATCGAGTCCCCAAGCTGAGAAAGGCCAGGAAGCAACAGACTGATGTAAGTCTTCTGGGGGAACATGTATTACATCTCCGTGTATTTGACATTCATGACACCGCTTTGCGTATTCTATTGCATCTTTGAACATAGTAGGCCAATAATAACCCATTCGATGCACTCTATGGCATAAATTTCGGCCGGCTTGATGTGCTCCACATTCACCTGAATGTGCCTCCCGCAGCATTTGGTTTGCTTCTTGCTTGTCTAAGCATCTTAACAGCATTCCATTATAAGATTTTCTATACAATACTTCGCTGCATATGACAAATTTGCCCGATCGCTGTTTAATCTGCTGTCTTTGTGCATTATCTTCTGGCAAGATATTATATTTGAGATAATCAACAAAAGGCTGACGCCAATCATCTGTTATTACTTCCAGACAGGATATAGGAAACATCTCAACGGTTTCTTCGATAACTGCTGCAGATGGCAGGAATCTTCTTTCTTCTATAGTTACCTGAAGAGGACTTCGGTTTGTGCAGGATAAAGCTGCTGCCAAACTGGCTAAAGCATCTGCTTTTGCATTCTCCAGCCGCGGTATGTGTTTAATTTCCACATGACAAAACTGTTCAAGCAACTGTTGTGCCTTCCGATAATAGGGCAGGAGTTCTTCTTTCCTTACTTCAAATCCGTTGTCAATTGATTTATAATCAATTTAGAATCTCCGAAGATATGCAATAATTTTATTTCCATTTGCTGGGCTATTTCCATTCGATGATAAGAGCTCTGTATTCAGCTTCATTGTTTGTGCATGCGGTGCCCAATGTGAAGGAGTATGGTAATAAATCGCCTTGAGGAGTAATGAATATCACTCCTGCCCCCGCTCCCGATATTCAAGCAGCACCATCAAAATACATTTGCCAAAGATTCTGAGATTCAGCCAACATAACCTGTTCATCTGGGAATTCGTCATTGATTTCCTCACTTTCTGCTATAGGATGTGCTGCGAGGAAGTCTGTCATAGTTTGTCCTTTTACTGCTTTCGCCGGCTTATACGAAATAGTATATTCTGATAGCAATAACATCGACTTGGCTAGTCTTCCCGACAACATTGGCCTGGTCATCAAAAATTTTATCGGATCTGCTCTTGAGATCAGAGTTATATCATGGGAGAGACAATAATGCCTCAACTTTTGTACAGCGAATATCAGCGCCAAACATTCTTTTTTGATCAAGGAATAATTGCATTCTGCCCCCATCAATGTTCGGCTTAGATAATAAAGAGCAGTCTCTTTTCCGGCTTCGTTTACCTGTGCTAACAAAGCACCCAAAGAATTTGTAGCTGCAGATGTATATAAGATAAGTGGCTTACCTTTCACTAGAGCTGTTAACACCGGCGGCTATTTCAATAATTCCTTAATTGAGTCAAATGCATTTTGACAGGCGTGATCCCATACAAATTCTGTATCTTTCTTCATTAACCGAGAAAATGGCTGACACCTTCCTACGAGGTTTGAAATGAAACGGCGAATGTATGCCAATTTTCCTTGTAAGCTTTTCAATTCCTTCAACGTCGTTGGTGGCGGCATATTTTGAATAGCCTTAATTTTTTCTGGATCAATCTCGATCCCTCTGTGTCATACAACAAAGCCGAGGAATTTGCCAGAAGATACTCCAAATGCACACTTAGCAGGGTTCATCTTTAGTTGCTTCTTTCTGAGCCGACGGAAGACTGATGCTAAATGTTCGCGGTGTTCTTGATGATCTCCCGACCTGACCACCAAGTCATCAACATAGCATTCAACATGTTTATGCATCATATCTTGAAAAATATTTTTCATCGCCCTTTGATATGTTGCCCCAGCATTTTTGAGACCGAAAGGCATAACTTTATAACAATAAATTCCAAGCGGCGTTCTGAAAGCTGTTGCCTCTTCATCTTCGGGTGCCATCCTGATTTGATTATAACCTGTGTATCCGTCCATAAAGGACATAATAGCATACTGAGTAGTGCTATCAATTAATAATTCTGTTATCGGGAGAGGGAAGTCATCCTTTGGACATGTTCATTCAGATCTCTGAAGTCAATGCATACTCTAATCTGCCCATTCTTCTTTTTCACCGGAACAATATTTGATATCCACTTGGGATATTTAACTTCTCTGATGAACCCAACCTTTATTAGTTTATTTACTTCTTTTTCGATTAATGGAATCAGGTCTGGGTGGAATCGCCTTTGTGCTTGCTTTACTGGTTTCTTTTCTTTGGAAATATTTAATTGATGCATTGCTACAGAGGGTTCCAATCCCGACATTTCTTCATATGTCCAGGCGAAGACGTCTTTATTTTCTTTGAGAAGTTGACCATATTTCTCAAATTCCTGATCTGAAAGACTGACGCTGATGAATGTGTTCCTTGGCTCTTCTGCTGTTCTCAAATTTATTTCTCGCAAGCCATCTATCGTCGGCTGCCCTCCGTCTTCTATTTATCTTGGAGCGGTTTCAGGATACTCGACTACCTTAGCATCTTGTTCTGACATTTGTTCGGCTGGAGTCATATTTACTGATACCATATTTACTGATGATTCTGCTCCTAATCCTTGGAATTTTCTCCGTTTTTCCTGATTAACTCCGAGAGGGATTTGAATTCCTTTCCCATAATTCAGTCCAGTGGGCTTGTCACAATCAAAACCCATATTTCTCATGATTTTTTTGCTTACTGCACTGTATTTTCTTAAATTCTGCGGTGCTAACTCTCCATGATATATATTGCTTGTGTTTTCATTCTTCACCTCTGCTGCAGCGTGAAACTCTATTGCTTTAGGATATTTAGCACTGGCTCTGACTTGAAATGTTCCTGGGGCGGCTGCAAATGGCTTACATCTTTCGATATTGGGTAAGGGCATTGTGTAATTGGACCGTAAGACTTTCAGCTGTTATGTCGACAACAATGTCAACGGCGGTTGTCCCGGTTGTCTCAGGCGCTTTGGTACAAAATAGAACTTTTTTCTTGCTTCTGTAGTCCCAGGAAATTTTACCCTTTCTTCTCTAACTTTATTTATTTGGACATCTTTTAAGACTCTCTTTCCATCATCATTTCCCACTTCTTTGGAGAAACATTTATAATAGCTAGCATCCGCAAAGAAAGACTCAACTTCTGTATAAGGTTTCGCATCAGCCATTACTTTACACTGCATTCCGTCCTTACAGTATTTGAAACATTGGTGTAGAGTAGAAGGTACAATATTGTACTGATGTATCCACGGCCTTCCCAAGGGAAGGTTATATGTCTTCATAGCATTTATAACGTGACATACAACAGTAGTGATTAATTCTCCCACTTCTAATGTTACTGTAATTTTACCGAGTGCGCGTTGTCCATCTTGATTAAACCCCTGTATCATCATTCCACTGGGGCGCAAATCTGAACGGCGATAACCCAATTTAGTAATCATGGAGAGTGGCAAAAGATTCACTGCGGACCCATTATCTATCATAATCCGTTTTATCTTCTTTTCGCAAATGTACCCTTCTATCATCAATGGCCTGTTATGTTCCATTTCACCAATTAAATCGTCATCAGAGAAAGATATTACTGGTAGACAATTCATCTTTTCATTGTTTCTTTCATTCTTCATTTCTGTCAGTAAAGTTTCTCTCACATCGTGATCAGACAGTACTTGAATCAAACTCTGCCGAAATTCTTCTGACAACTTGAGCGCATCATAAATACTTAAACGTGCCGGTATGCCCTTCAAGTGGCTAACTACGTCATAAGCCACTTTTGTCGCTGCGTCTCCATTTCTACTTCTATCCTCAGTATTCTGTCTTTCAGTCACTTCTTTCCTTATAACTCCTGCTTTTGCTTTACCGGACTCATTATCTGCTTCCCTGATCGCAACGTAATCATTGTCGCATTTCTTATCAACCTTCGATCTCCCTTCTCTTTTATTCCCCGAGTCTTTTCTTGAATTGACAATACATTTACTGTCGCCCTTGTATTCTTTTCTTTGCTTTCGCTGGTTATTATATCACCTCTATCTATCATTCGCTGTATGATGCATTTTAACGTGTAACAATTTTCCGTCGGATGTCCCACTAGGCGATGATAACGGCAAAAGTTTCTTTCTCAAGTCCTGGTCACATCTTCAGGGCGTTTTGGTTCTGGTAATTCCAGGGTACGTGCTTTTAACAATTGTTGCATCATAGGCACCATGTCCTCTTTATCAAACTCAAATCCTTCATGAGAATTGAGCATTCTGAGCTTTTTTCCACCGTATCTGTCCCTTGATTAATTCCAGCTTTCTTTTCCTTCCGGCCTTTTGTCTCTTGAGCCCCTCGCATCTTGATTTTTCTTATCCCGATCGATGGTGTTGATGGTTGTCCTGCCAGGTATTCTTCTGACAGTTTCATGATGAAATGCTGGTATCTTATGAGTCATTAATTCCAATGCATGGGCTTTGGTAGCCAAATCGCGAAAGGTTCCGATATCAGCGCTGGTGAGTCCGAACGCAATTCCTGTCTCCATAGAGTTCAAACACATTTTGACTTGTTCCTTTTCTTCCGGCAACTGCCTACACGATGCCCCCAGTGTCTTCCATCTGTCTATGAATTTTTCAACTGGTTCCCATTCTTGCTGTCGTACTGAAGCTAATTCTGTGATGCTAACATCGCGCTATGACGAGAAGAAGTTTGACATGAATGCATCTTGCATTTCTTCCCATGTGCATATAGATCCTGGTGCTAAATTTGAATACCACCTGAAAGCTTTACTTGTCAATGATGATCCAAATAAGCGTAAACAGTATTGAGGTATCGTGGAGAAATTCCCCATGCTGGTGATGAAATACATCAGGTGTTCTTCTGGTGATCCTTCCCCATTAAATTTCTAGAAATCTGGATGCTTAAAATTGGCTGGAAACGAAACATCCTCTACCTCTCTCGGGTAGGGTGTTCGGTATCTGAAACGACCGGTATTCGCGCGCTCCCTTTCTATTCTGACTGCTTCTTCGACGACTTGTCTTATATCATCCTGTGTTATAGCTCTTGTCACTAGAATTGACCCTCGCGATCCTATCCCCTGCGGACGGGAACCTTCAGGTTGGTTCTCTTGTCCATTTGTTGCTCCCATCATGGGTGGAGCCATTATCTGGGCTACATTATGTGCCAGAGTTGCCAGAGCTTCTCTGAGGTTCCGGCATTCATCCATTAGCACTCTTTGTGCCTCTGCCATTTGATTAACACGTTCTTCAGTAGTTGGTCTATTTCCTTGACCCGTCTCTGCCATATACACTGCGGCCTCTTGACTGTTTGTCGAAGTTGTTTTTTGAGTAAAACGAGAGTATGTTGACGTAACATGACTTATAAAGAGGGGAGAAATTGGAGTCTCGTTTGACTCTTGTGTACTTCCCGTGCTTTTAACCGATCGAGGTGATACAGTTATGGGCGAGCTTGTTTGAGGTGACACGGGCATCGGTGATCCTATCATCAGTGCTTTGCCTTTCTGGGATTCTGTCCATTTGGTCTTTGGAGCGACCAAAGCTGAAAAGTCGTGCAACGAGAACTGCGAAGCAGCTTGTTCAGGATAAATCGCCGGAGGAGCAAGCTCGGGTTTTCTTCTTGCTATACTACGCGTGATTGGTCCCTCAGCTCTTGGTACAAGCAATTTCGCCCTGCGGTTCTTTAAGGTCTTTGCTTTTGTCTTTTTAGACAAGACCAAAGTCCAGTTCTCATCACTTTCTTGTGGTTGGGGTGAGACAGAAATGACTCCCGCTGTTACTTGAGTCACTTTGTGCCTGCTTGTAGTGCTTGCTTTCGTATGCTCAGGAGTTTGGCTTGGCGCATATTCAATTACAAACCTAGTAGCGGTGAATCGGAAGTTCACTTTTCTCACAACGTTAGCCATTAGCAATGTTATGTGATTGATTTTGGGTACCTTCAATAACGAAACATACATGAAATTAGTATGCGAAAGATTAAGTAAACTATTTTAGAGATGAAGGGGAGGATGTTCCCACTGAGAGTCGCCATTTTGGCGTCTACCAGACGCCAAAAACAGTAATGAGAGTCTCGCAACTTTCCCAATGTTAGTGTTAAATAAGATAAATGTCCCCAGCAGAGTCGCCATTTTGTTTCGACAAGGAAACAAATGTATTTGATTTGGGAGCATTATCTTATTCAAACATAATAATGGAACAGTTACAAAGACAATCGTCACATTTTATTGATTCTGAATTCATTTACATCCTCTGATATCCCTTGATTCTAAGATAGTTTACAAAGAATTCCTTGTAAGTTACAATTATCGTAGTTAAATATGAATTTCGACAGCATAACGGCAATGATTTCAATCATCTCCTATGACTTAGGAGGAATAGACAAGTCGACCAATCAGTCTTCAAGAGAATAGAGATTTCGGCAGCATTTCAGTGCTATTCCGGTCATCTCCTGAGACTTAGGAGGAATACGCCTTTTCGTCGATGATTCTTCTCTTCCTTCTGAACAAGAAGAACTTAAAGATTTGAAGACTCTAGCCATTCCAGCAGCATATCAGCCCATTGCTGTTATAGACTGTCCAGCAGTCGGTTTGCGCGGGTCCGCGCAAACGACATGCTTTGCGCGAGTCCGCGCAAATTACAGGAGCCCAATGCTCCTTTGCGTGAGTCCGCGCAAACTATATGAGCCCAATGCTCCTTTGCACCTTCTATCTTCTTCTTCGTCTTTCTTCCACTCTGAAATCTTTCAACCCCTTTTGAGAGAAAGAACGGGGTATTTATAGACATTTTTACTGTTGTAACTCTCTGTTCTGGTCGATGTGGGACAAAATAACATCCAACCATTTTTATACCACCACAAAACACTTTGCGTGGACACGCGCAAACGACATGCTTTGAGCAGTCTCGCGCAATCTATCAGTCCCGTGCAATCTGTCTTCCTTAATCAACCCGCGCAACCCATTTACTTTGCGCGGTCCAGCGCAATCTATTCACTTTGCGCAAACCCGCGCAAAGTAGTCTTTAAACCTGATTTCTTTATCTTCAAACTGATTTTCTTGATCTTTCTCTTCTTCACTTCTTTGCTTATTTTATGCCTCAACATTGACGTCAACAGATTGAAACATTTCATGCCACATCGCACCCAGGGTACACTGTCGATTAGATTAAACACTGTCGATTAGACCAAACATTGTCGATTAAACAAAACGTTTCAACTGTTAAAATATCACAATACCAACTTCCAAGGTAAATAAACTATGTCCATAAAACGAACAAAGTAAATAAACTCTATTAAAAATTAAAAGTAAATAAACCACATCCACATATAGACAGACAAATAAAACTTTCATTCATTCGATAACCTCTGTATGATGAATGCCTTTGTGGTGTGTAACCAGAGTTAGCTTGTCCATAATAGTAATTGTAACACCCTGAACTTTTTAATGCCCGAGTATTGAAAGTTCTAGAGTATCACCATGAAGTTTAACTTAGTATGTACATGTGTACAATACCAATTTAGCTATCTTACATCTATTTTTCAACACAAATTTGATCGTTAAAAGTGATCTTCATCCATAGATTAAGTCATCCGACCGTTGATTATAAGACAAGGTCATCATATGTCCAAGTATTCCCACTTGTCCATCATAACCAACCGTCCAGTCAACTATCTACCGATAGGTAAAGATATTTGGCCATCCACTTTGAGTTTGGACCACTTGATCATTGTAAACTAACTACTTGATATTTGCATCCACTTGTACACATAGCAAATTGAGATTCTGATCCGTTCATCTTGTTCACCACCTATGAATATTCTTAACTCACCATCAGAACTACAATACGAGAAACTTACATATGTGAACAAGTCACTTGAATATAACGGTATACATATTCTACCTTTTGATCACTCCAAAAGCCTACTTGTGTTCATCTGTTTACAAAATCGACCGTATAACCACCTATATACATGATCAAAGTACTAACCATCAAGTTTTTCTATTTTTAACATGTCATCTGATTGTCCATCATATTTGGATCCGCTAAACAGGCTACCTAAATATTAGAATGAACAGCTCAGTTCAAAGATCGTAAGGTATATGTCATAACTACCGGCTGACTTCTCTATTAGATATATGAAAGCGTTGATTTAGACCTCGGGGTGGTACAACCCATTAAAAAAGTATCTTGATCATTTGTAAGTGATTAAGGCCCAAAATGGGGTGATGGAAAGAAAATGAAAAATAAAGAATTTCTGTCAAATTTCAATGCATTTGGATTGTGTAGTCCAACAGTACGGACGATGGAAGTTTGATAAATAAAATATGGCAAAATCGTAAATACTTAATGCCATTAACTATACCCTTGAATTCTAGATCATTCTCATGATCCATTTCATGTGAAATTTATATAATGTCTATTTATCATAAATTAAACAAACACATCGAATTTTAGCCCTTAGTTTATTATAAAAGTGTCCCAATTAACAAATCAGCCCCTTAACCATTGATTTTGGTGTCCATCTAGTGAGGAAAACTTGTGAGTAGTTGTAGTAGGATATTTTTCTCCTTATGAACGACTTGGATTGCCCATCATATGGACCCAGTGTAAAATATGAGGACTCACCTTGGTAGGCTTTTCCGTGAAGTAAGCCCTTTTAAGCTTACCAACTTTTCCTAAGTCTATAGCTTCCGATTGACCCACATTACACCGTCAATCGCAAGTTAAATTTAGACCACACTTTGGCTTCATATGACTACGATATCATACAATATTTAGATCCTGATATATGATCCTACACCATTGAATGATGACCGCCTTAACTCCAATACCCTCCTTTTAGTGTAAAAGTGAAATTTCATATTTAGGTCTTTTCATCATCGATCAACCACCAACTTTTGTCTAACCGTTTACCTATCCTGACTACACATTTCTCCTAAAATTGGGCCCTGATCATTAAGTGTGGACCATTAATTGAGATCAAGTCTGTTTTGACACCCGTTAGGAGAATTTTCAAGATAGACCAATCTAAATTTCGGATCACCAAGAAAATCATATACCCCGGCTCTATTCGATGACCCTAACACACTGAACGAATTATATTTAAAGAAATATCGCTAGAAAAGGTCAAATTGGAGAAATCTAATCCAAGTGGGATGTGAAATACACCCCCTCTCACACACCCACTCCTTTGTAAAAGGGTGTGCCTCGCTTCTCCACTCACATGCCCAATTTCCCAACGCCTAATGAAGAGAGAGAGAGAGAGATGGAGAAAGAGAAAGAGAAAGAGAGAGAGAAAATGAAAGAGAAAGAGAGAAAAAGAAAGAGAAGCCTACACGCCCATCATCCTCTTCCTTCTCCACACGTATGGTGTGTAAGACCCGTATCCTAGTTTTTACCGTTCCGTAGGCTCCTGCGGTCCTCCCTGTCGAATTCCGGTAACCCTCGACCTATATTCGGTGTTTGCGCGCGATCTTAAGCCGAGTCCTACATACCGAAGTCGGCTTGACCCGAAACTTGTACCTAAGCGACCGCGCTATCGCCGCAGTTCCAATGCCGGGACTCGCGCACTGATCCGATACCCGGGCCAGAAGATGTGGGCCCGCGTTCGTTTCGAGGAAAACGCCGCGTGTGAATTCTAAGAGAATCTCTACAACCTATCCTATCAATCAATCAATCAATCCCATCAATCAAGTACACATCACACCTCAAGTCAAGTACAAGCAACCCATACCCTACCCTTACCTCTCTCTTACATAAGCTACCCCAAAGTCAACCCTTACATCACTTCATCCATCACACCACCCATCACCCATCACCCATCAGTCCACTTCATATCAATCCATCACCTCTCTTTCTCTCTCATTTTCTAAGCAACCTCCCAACTCTCATGAGAGCTTCCAACGTCCAAGCTCTCTCTCCCATGTGTGGCCCACTTTCCTACTCTCTCATCTCTCATCTCAACCTTCCAATCTCCATCAACCTCCATTAAAATTGAAGGCAAGGAGCATATGAGTCCAAGGAGCTAAGGAAGAAGGCTAATAGGTGGGTGATCCACCATTAAATTTTGATTTTTAAGGGCCCACTTGTTGTGGAACCCACTTGATGTATGGGTTTTATACCCACACCTTCCATCCATTCACCCGGCGAGCTCATATTTGAGCCACGTGCGTGGAGCTCACCGCGATGCATGTTCGCACTCACACCGTCCATCTACCTGGTGGGACCCACCATCGCTGGATGGTCAGCGGTCTCAAGTGGGGTTCACACGTGTGGACCACACGTGATGTATGGGTCTTATCCACACCGTCCGTAGGCTGGGACGGTGGGCCCCTATGATGAATGCATTCTATATCCAAACCGTCCATCTATTTGGCGATTTTATCCCAAGGGCTGAGACAAAAAATAAAGCAGATCCAATATCAAGTGGACCACATTGCAGAAAATAGTGGAATGAAAGCCCACCATTGAAACCCCTTTGGGTACATGTAAGTGTTATGGTTTCTTACTCCTTTGGTTGTCAAGTTTTGTGGTGCCAAAAACACAATCTGTGTCTTGTGTAGCATGTTGGTTTATATGTTCAAGACACTGCATCACAATGCTACAAGTTAAGAACGGTGATCTACTTCAAGACATGTAAGGTCAGGTACATTAAGCTTCAAAGTTCAGAGTCTTTGAAGAGCTACATCAAAAGTTCAAGTCTCAAGTACAGCTTAAGACTAAAGTACAAGATGAAGTATAATTCAAATCCAAGCTTTAGAAGATCTCAAATTCAAGCTACATCAAGTATAGAGATCTCAAGTTTCATAATCTTCAAAGGTCAACTATCATCTGAAGAAATGAAGTTTTAATGTCCTTACTTCACATTCAAGGTATGAATGACCTTAGATTGACCTTAAGGTAGGTCGTTTTGTATACATAATTCAAATTGAGTCATTTTATAAGCGTTTGGTCTGTTCTAAGACTAGTCCTGGACCTTGTTCGACTAGTCCTAGAACTGGCTCGACCAGTCCATGTAATTCCAAGACCAGTCCTAAGTTGTTGCAAATTTTCAGAATTTTTTGGTTGAGCTACGACCAGTCCTGGAGACTGCTCGACCGGTCGTAGGAACAGTGCCGACTCATTCACGACCAGTCCTACAGCTACGACTCAAAATCCAGCAACGAATTCTGGTTTCTCACGACCAGTCGTGGGTATGTCATGACCAATCGTGGAGGCCTCGCGACCGGTCGTGAAGTGCCTACAACTAGTCGTGGAACGGTTTTATCCGATCGTGCTTAAAATTTCAAAATGCAGTTCGTCTTACGACTAGTCGTGGTGGCCACACGACCAGTCGTAGACGTGGTTTCTGCATCTATAAATAGAACACAAATTTCAGAGTTTCACATCTAATTCAAGTAAAATCAAGGCGTCACTCTAAGAGATAAGTTTGTGTTATTTTTAAGCTGCATTGTGCTTATTTAATATTCTCTTTTGTTAGCTTTGTCAATTTGATTTTGTTTCTATATTCCAATCTGATTTGAAAAGAGAAATTTTTGTTTTCCTTCTTCTTGGAATCAAAATAAATAGAGCTAGCCCAGCTGGTTTAATTTAAAATCAATCTAGAATCCAGAACCATTTCAAAGTGAGTATTGGACAATTGAACTCTATATTCGAACTTCTACTCTGATTGGTTCTTCCGGGTTACTATAAAAGGAGAAATCCAGGTATTTTACATTTGTGTAAATTTCCTTTATTTTAGTTTCTTTTGAGATTGAGTCAAAAAAATCTCATTGTGTTGGTTATCTGAGGAGAGCCAGAAAACTCAGAAAGTGGGGTTTTTGAATTGTGTAAGCCCATTTGAAAGACACAATTGTGAAGGTTTTAGGTGAACCTGTGAAACCTATTTTCATAGTAAACGCTGATAACCCTTGTGTGAGGATATTAGGAGTGGAGTGGCAAGCTGTGTGGCTGTTGTTTAACAGTTGGTGTACACACAGGCGAACCACTATAATTCTTTGTGTCTTGTGGTTTGAATGTTTGTTTAATTTCTATATTTGTATCATTCAAGTTTGTGGGATGTATTTGTGGATGTGAATGTTATAATCTTTTACATTTCAAGCATTGTGGGGAATGTTGTAATAATTTAGATTTCATTTCCTCGTTATTTATCTACTTATTCCTCTGTATCTCGTTTGGGTTTTTGATACAAAGACCTTTCTAGGAATCAGGTTGTCCTACCATAAATCTTGGTTTTTGGTGTAAGGTTGTCCTTAAAACAACATTTGTATCAATATCTCAATACTCATACATTTTGAGGTTGTTTTACATTTCAGTATTGTGAATTGATTATAGTGTTATCTTTCTTTTATTTGTTTATAAGGCTATCTTATTGTTTATATTCCGTTGTTAAAGTTTTAATTTGGCATAGTCCTATTCACCCCCCCCCCTTTCTAGGACTCATAGCTGGGCCTTTTCAAGTGGTATCAGAGCCTAATAGCTCGTTCTAATTGCTATATTTTTGGATTTATTTCCTGAGCTAATCGATCTAAGCTATTTATAAGATGTCAAATTTTGATAGCCTTTTAGTCACTAGGCCTCCACCATTTGATGGATCCAATTATGCTTATTGGAAAGCCAGGATGAGGATTTTTCTTAAATCTATGGATGAGTGCGTGTGGTAAGCCACAGTGACTGAATGGATCCCTCCTACCACTGAAGTGACTGGTATTGATGGATCAAAATAAATGAAAGTCTCACCTTATTTTACCTGGACCACTCTTTAGAAAAGTGAGAGTAGTGCCAATGCAAAAGCACTAATGCAATCACTTGCGCACTATTATCGGATAAATTCAAAAGAATTATATCCTGTGATACTGCAAAGCAAGCTTGAGATATTTTAGAAATGACACACGAGGGTACATCAATTGTCAAGAAATCTAAAGTCCAAATCCTCACAACCAAATTTGAGGAAATACATATGGAAGAAAATGAAATGTTCATGGACTTCTATACAAGATTGAATGACATTGTGAACTCTATGTGGGGTCTTGGCGGTGAAATCCCAAAAAGTAAAGTGTGTGCAAAGATACCACGCTCACTACCTGAACGGTTCAACTCAAAGGTGACTGCAATTCAGGAACTTCGTGATACGGAAAATATGAGGGTAGAAGAATTAGTTGGGTCTTTATAAACTTACGAGTTAAATTTTAAAGATCCTAAAGGTAAATCTATTGCCCTTAAGTTTTCTAAAAATGTTTCTCAAGAAAACAATAACAATTCTGATTTACAAAACTCAGAAGATGATATGGCCCTTCTAGCAAAAAGTTTTACAAAATTTTCAAAAGTAAAAAGAGGGTTGATTTTCAAAAATCTAATGATAAGAAAAGATCTAAATCTAAAACTTGGAAATCATTAAAAGACAGTCAATGTTACAACTGCCAAGAATATGGGCATCTGACAAACAAGTGTCGTAAGAAGGACAAACCCAAAAAGAAAAGTATGTTGGCTACTTGGGATGAATCTTCCAGTTCTGAAGCTTCTTCTGAATCAGAAGATTCTGAAACCGAGTCGGGCAATGAAGTCAAAGCTCTTATGACTCTAGCCAAGTTCACGTTTTCAGATCATGATGATTCTACTAGTGAAGAAAATCTGAATAGTGATCATGAAAATGAAGAAGATCTTCGAGATGCTTACAATGCCTTATACAAGGAAAGTTGTAAAATTGCTGTCAAACTTAAACTTCAAAAAGAAAAGTTTTCAAAGCTTAAAGAAAATTTTGATTTCTTATTTTAGAAAAATCTTACATTTCAGATTGTTTTGAAAAATGGAAATACAATTTAGAATTTAAAACCACTCTTATTGAAAATCTTAAATCTGAAAATGAAAAAACTTAAACTTGAAATCTTCACTTTTGAGTTTAAAGGATACATGGAGGTATGCCCAAGGTGATCCAAAATTAGAAAATTTTTTATCTGAATCAAGAAAAAGTGGCGACCGATCCGGTTTGGCTATGATAGAAATGTTCCTCCTAAACAGAAGAATATTACTCCTAAGTTTGTAAAAGGAGAGTCCTCAAACTCAAAAGAGAAAAGTTATAATCAAAAGTTTTCTAAAAATGCTAAAACTTTTCAATCTTTCAAAACTAAAAGTAACCATATCAACTATAAAAATCAGAACTGAAACTCTTTAGCTGAGAAAATAGTTGATCTACTTAAGGAGCTCTTAAAATCTAACTCAGTGGGTCATTCTTACAACAACTACAAACATAAGAAGACCAACTATACTCCAAAACCCAAAACAGTTATGAAATGGGTTCCTAAGGTTACTTGCTTGGTTGCTCACACGGCTTTCAAAGCTTCAAGCCATTCAAAGTGGTACCTAGACAGTGGATGCTCCAAGCACATGACTGGTGACAAAGGTCTGTTCACCACTCTTAAAGACATGACTGATGGGTCAGTCACATTTGGTGATGGTAGCAATTGCAGGATTGTTGGCCAAGGTATGGTTCAACTTTCAAACTTTCCCTTATTTGAGAATGTACTGTACGTTGAAATTTTAAAACGTAACTTGTTAAGCATTTCTCAAATATGCAATAAAAATCATAGTGTTAAATTTTCTAACCTAGGGTGTGAAATATTAAACAAAAATGGTTCAAAAATATTAACTGGTCGTATAACCTCTGAAAACTGCTACATCGTAAGTGATTCTAGCTCATCTAATCAACTGTGTTACATGGTCCATACCGATGAAACTGAGTTATGACATAAACGCCTTGGACATGTACACTACCGCAATCTATATAGATTGAGCAAAAGAGAACTAATAAGAGGTCTACCTAAACTACAAAAAGTAGACAAAATATGTGGTATATGCCAGATTGGCAAACAAACTAGGAGTACTCACAAAAAAGTGAACTCTAATTTTACATCAAAACCGCTCGAACTTCTCCTCATGGATCTTATAGGACCAACCAGGACAGAGAGTCAAGGTGGTAAAAAATATATATTGGTAATCGTGGATGACTATACCAGATTCACTTGGGTAGCCTTCCTAAGGGATAAATCAGAAACCCTTAATGAAGTAAAAAGGATTATCAAACGGATCCAAACTGAAAAAGCTTCTCAAGTCAGTAAGATCCATAGTGATCATGGATCTGAGTTCGAGAATAACAGTTTTAAGAAATTCTGTTGTGATAAGGAAATATCACATGAATTCTTTGCGCCCAAAACACCACAACAAAATGGAATTGTTGAAAGAAAAAATAGAGTGCTTCAAGAAATGGCTAATGTAATGTTAAATAGTATGAAGCTCCCTAAAAATCTTTGGACTGAAGCTGTAAATACTGCATGCTATATAATCAACCGGGTTTATACAAGTAAAACTTATAATAAAATGGCTTATGAAATATGGTTTGATAAGAAGCTTACTGTCAAATACTTTCAAGTTTTTGACAGCAAGTGCTATATTTTACGTGACTGTGAAAATCTGGAAAAGTTTGACACTAAAAGTGATGAAGGGATCTTTTTAGGGTATTCTTTGAACAGTCGTGCATATCGAGTACTGAACAAGAGGACCAGTGTGATTCAAGAGTCCATCAATGTGGTCATTGACAATCACTTGAATACACCTGCCCCAAGTTCAGATAATGATGAAGTTCTTTCAATTGACAAACCAGATACTTCATCAAATCAAACTAAATCTAAACTGAGGACTGTTAAAGATCATCAACCACTCAAATTCTTGGAAACCCTCTCGCTGGTGTGCACACTCATAGATAATTAGAAGACATATGTAATTACATGTGCTTTACATCTCAGATAGAACCTGCTAATGTAAAAGAAGCTCTTACTGACGAAAACTGGATAGTAGCTATGCAAGAAGAGCTTAACCAATTTGTGAGAAATGATGTTTGGTATCTTGTTCCTAGACCTAAAGATAAACACATTATAGGAACTAAGTGGATTTTTAAAAATAAGTCTGATGAACTTGGTAATATAATTCGAAACAAGGCTAGACTGGTTGTACAAGGGTACACTCAAATCGAAGGCATCGACTATGATGAAACCTTTGCCCCAGTAGCTCGTCTTGAATCAATCAGACTATTCATATCCATTGCTTGTTTTAGAAAATTCAAAATTTATCAAATGGATGTAAAGAGTGTCTTCTTAAATGGCGATCTGCATGAAGAAGTTTATGTTGAACAACCAACGAGTTTTGAAGACCCTACGAATGTTGATCATGTCTATCGTCTAAAAAAGGCTCTCTACGGTTTAAAACAAGCTCCCAGGGTATGGTATGAAAAATTGACTAAGTTTTTACTAAGTCATAATTTTCTAATGGAAAGTGTTGATAAGACTTTTTTTGTTAAGAAACATAACGATTATATCTTAATGGTGCAAATCTATGTTGATGATGTTATTTATGAATCTACCTGTACTAACATGACTGTTGAGTTTGTAGATTTAATGAAATCTAAGTTCGAAATGAGCATAGTTGGGGAATTGAACTATTTCCTTGGGTTGCAAGTAAAGCAAAACCTGATGGTATTTTTATTTCTCAAACCAAATATGCTTTGAATTTAATCAAAAAATTCGGATTTGAGAATGGTAAGAATTTTGATACTCTTATGAGTACAACCTTAAGACTCTCAAAAGACTCTACACGTAAAAATGTGGATCCTAAAGTATATCGTAGTATGATTGATAATTTACTTTATTTAACTGCAAGTAGAGCTGATATTGCTTTAAGTGTTGGTATTTGCGCTAGATATCAATCTGATCCTAAAGAGTCTCATCTAACTGCTGTTAAGTGGATTATGCGATATGTCGCAAGTTCAGCTAATTTGGGTCTCTGGTATCCATATGATACTAGTGTTTGGTTGGCAGGGTACTCAGATGCTGATTGGACTGGTAATATCGATGATAGAAAGTCAACCAGTGGTGGTTGCTTCTATATTGGAAATTGTTTACTTTCTTGATTTAGTAAGAAGCAAAGTTTTATATCACTCTTAACTGCTGAGGCTGAATACATCGCAGCTGGAAATGCATGTACTCAGCTTGTTTGGATGAAACGTATGTTAAGCGATTATGAAATTGCATATGATTCAATGGTTTTATATTGTGATAATTCTAGTGCTATAAATATATCTAAAAATCCAATTCAACATTCACATACCAAGCACATTGATATTAGATATTACTACATTCGTGAATTAGTGGAAGAAAAGACTATCTCTTTGGATTACATTCCAACCGAGACTCAACTTGCTGACATTTTCATTAAACCGCTCGACAAAAGCAGATTTAATAAATTAAAATTTGATCTTGGTATGTACAATCTAAATTGAATATTCAAGCATGTTTGTATTATAGTGTATATATATTTAATAATTTATTGGTTTAAATTTTAAATTTTTATGAAAAATGCATGATTTTATTGGTTCACGACCAGTCGAGGACGTGCTCGACTAGTCGTGGTTCGACAGGTCGAGAACGGTCCTCGACCAATCGTGTAACGCACTGAACCTCTTAAAATTTGGAAAAAATCTCATCTTCCTCATTTCCTCTTTCTTCTCCAACGGGTCGTAGTACGACTCGTCGTACCCACCATCCTAGATCTTCAAGGTTAGTACATCATCTGCATTTTTCTTGTAGATTCTTGTCAATATTACTTCATTTTCACTCTTAGAGTAATTTATTTTGTGATTCATTGCAATTTTGGGGTTTTCTTTTGAAAAATTTGATCTTAGCAAACCCCACTCTGTCCTCTTTGCATTTTCTTGGTTTTATTGCAAATGGATTCTAGAGGGAAAAAGAAAACTTCTCGTGGTCCTTCTTCCTCTCGTCCTTCAACTATAACAAGGCGCCATCTTCGTTCACTCGAAGATGATCCCTCACATGTACGGGATTTGCGAATGCGCAACGTTATTATTGAAAGACCTGTGTTTATTGATCACATTGCTCCTTTTAGTATCCTTCCACTTCTCCAATCTATAGGCTAGGCTAACATCCTACATTGGGGTGGGCCTGCATACTAGTCTATTGTGCAGGCTATGTGTGAGTGTATTTCTGAATTTTCATCTGAGAATTTAACGTTTAATATTGATACTAGATAAGGTCCATTTGAAGTAGGCCGTCATCTGATTTCGGCTCTAATGGACATACCTGTTAATGACGAGGGTATTCCTATTCATACTCTAGTTGATAAACCCTCAGAATCAAAAAAACGCATGCTTACTAGAGCATTATGCAATATGAATGTGCAATGGACTCATAAAGGGAATGTGCTCCCCTCAAAGTACTTGTTACCCAGATACAGGCTTCTCCACAGAATCTTTATTTCAAATCTGTATCCGCGTTCTGGTAACTAAACAGAACTAACTTCCTTTATGGTTTTGGTTTTGCATTCTATCATCTCTGGTACTAAAGTTTGTCTGCCTTCTTTAATATGTCATTTCATCATTCAGTTTTGTCTCCATCTAGGACACAGTGATATTCCATTTGCATATCTCTTGTCTGTGTTAGCCACTCACATGCTAGTTGTTATGCCTGTTGGAGAGGCTCCTATTCATCATCTTATTTTTAATAATTCCAATATAAACAAGATAAAATTGGAATTGGCTCCTCGCCAAGTGGATGCTGGTGGTGGTGGAGCTGAAGCAAGGATGTAGAAGAGGCTGATAATCTTCCTCCTGATGATATTAATATGGATGACATTTTTGATGAAATTGAATCAAACTCTACAAATGATCCTGATAATGAGTCATCTGATTTTAATGCGCGTCTACGTGCACTTGAGGAAAAGGTAGAGAACATGAATGTTTCCCATGATTTGCAATTTAAATATACGCGCAAGTATCTTAGGCGTTTAAATAAGGGCCTTTATCAACTTAATCCTACCATACCTGCTCCTTCTTCTGGATCTAATTAAGTGTTTTTATTCATTGGTCTGTAATAACTGTTAGACTATTTTGGTTTCTTTCAGTGTACTAGACTTACTTTGGATTATACTGGTTTATGATATATACACTTTGAACTTGCTTATATATCTTTTATCTATTTAACTCCTTTATTACTCTTTTATTAGTCTTCCACTTCCATTTATTTCTTTCTTCCTTTGTCATATTGTGACAAAAAGGGGGAGAATATTTTAAGTTTTGGATTGATTGATAAATATGGAATGTATATGGATTGTGGGGGAGTAGCATAATTTTTATGGATCTATGTGTGCTATTCAGGGGGAGTAAGTAATGAGGAATTTGTGCTAGTTAATGACAATTGGTGCATGATTCTTTAACCAGGCTATAACTGGTTCTCTTATATATGATTGGTGTATGATTCCTTATTGAGCATGTAATGTTGCTCTTATTTTTACTGGGGTGTGTTTTGTCACAAATTTGACAAAGAGGGAGATTGTAAGTGCTATGGTTTCCTGCTCCTTTGGTTGTCAAATTTCGTGGTGCCAAAAACACAATCTGTGTCTTGTGTAGCATGTTGGTTTATATGTCCAAGACACTGCATCACAATGCTACAAGTTAAGAACAGTTATCTACTTCAAGACATGCAAGGTTAGGTACATTAAGCTTCAAAGTTCAGAGTCTTTGAAGAGCTACATCAAAAGTTCAAGTCTCAAGTTGTAAGTGCTATGGTCTCATGCTCCTTTGATTGTCAAATTTTGTGGTGTCAAAACATCTTGTGGTGCCAAAATCTTTATCTGTGTGTCTTGTGCTTGTATGTTGATATATATATGATTCAAGATGACATCACAAGGGTTCAAGACATGTACGGTGCTCTGCTTCAAGGAATGCAAGGTTATGTACTTTGTCCTCTTCCGTATGCATCAATGTTCAGAGCTACATCGATAAGAAGAGTGTTTGTTCAAGACTCAAGTGCATTTCAAGACTCAAGTACAACTCAAGTTGAAGTTTAAATTCAAGCTGTAGAAGATCTCAAGATCAAGCTACATCAAGTAGAGATCTCAAGCTTCAAAGGTTAACCATCATATGAAAGAATGAAGTTCAATGTTCATACTTCATGTCCCAGGTATGATAGACCTTATTTTGACCTTAGGGTAGGTCATTTTGTATACATAATTCAAGATGAGTCTTCTTACATGAATTTGGTCTGTTCTAAGACTAGTCCTGGACCTTGTTCGACTAGTCCTAAACCTGGTTCGACCAGTCCAAGAAATTCCACAACCAATCCTAAGTTGTTGAAGATTTTCAAAATTTTTTGGTTATTCTATGACTAGTCCTGGAGGCTGTTCGACCGGTCGTAAGGGTGTCACGACTCGTCCTTCGACCAGTCCTATAATTACGACTTAAACTCCAACAACCAAATCTGGTTGCCTACGGCCAGTCTTGGGTCAGCTACGACCAGTCGTAGGTAGTCTAAGACCAGTCGTAGAATCTTAAGACCAGTCGTAGAATGGATTTTTCAGATCGCATTTAAAATTTCAAAATGTCGTTAGTGCTATGACCAGTCGAAGGGTTCCTACCACCAGTCTTAGACGCGATCTTTGCATCTATAAATTGAACACGAATTTCAGAGTTTTTCATCGATTAATTTGAGAAAATTCAAGCCTCCACTCTGAGATAAGTTGTGTTCATTTTAAGCTACGCTGTGCATATTTAATATTCTTTTTGTTAGCTTTTCTTATTTGATTTTATTCCTATATTCCAATCCTATTTGAAAAAGAGGAATTGCTGTATTCCTTCTTCATTGGAATCAAAATCAAATAGAGCTATGCTCAATTTGGTTTAATTTAAAATCAATTAGAACCTAGAACCATTTCTTAAATGAGTATTGGACATTGAACGTTGATTCGAACTTCTACTCTGATTGGTTCTACCAGGCTGCTACAAAAGAAGAAATCAAGATATTTTACATTTATTGTAAATTCATTATTTTGGTTTTGCTTGAGATTCGCGTTGGTTATCTGAGGAGAGCCAGAAAACTCAGAAAGTGTGGGTTTTCGGATTATGTAAGCCCAAGTTAAAAAGACACAATTGTGAAGGTTTTAGGTGAACCTGTGAAACCTATTTTAATAGTGAATGCTAATATCCCCTGTGTAAGGATATTAGGAATGGAGTTGCAAGCTGTGTGACTGTTGTTTAACAATTGGTGAACACACAGGTGAACCACTACATATCGGTGTGTTTTGTGATTTGAATGTTCTTTTAATTTCTATATCTTTAATCATTCAGATTTGTGGAATGTATATGTTGATGTGAATGTTGTAATATTTACATTTCAAGCAAAGTGGGGAATGTTGTAATAGTTTAGAATTTATTTCTTGCTATTTCCTTTATTTCCTTTCTGTTTGAGTTTTGATATTCAATTTGTTCTAGTAAGGTTGTCCTGTCATAAATCCTTTGTTTTTATGGTGCAAAGGTTGTCCTTAGAACAACGTCAGTATCAAGTTCTTTTTAAGATTGCTTTACATTTCAGTTCTTTGATTTATTTAAAGTACTGTTCTTTATTTATCTGTTTATAAGGCTATCGTACTTCAATTCCGCAGTTAAATTTTAATTTGGCACTGTCTTATTTAAAGCTCCTAATGGTAAATCTATTGCGCTTAAATCTTCAAAATGTATTTCTCAAGATTCTGATTTAGAAAATTCTGAAGATGATACGACCCTTCTTGCTAAAAAGTTTTACAAGATTTTCAAAAGTAAAAAGAGGGTTTATTTTTAAAAATCAAATGATAAGAAACGTTCTAAACCAAAATCTAAAACTTGGAAATCTTTGAAAGATAGTCACTGTTACAACTGCCAAGAATATGGGCATTTAGCAAACAAATGTTCTAAAAAGGACAAACCTAAAAAGAAAGGAATGTTGGCTACTTGGGACAAATTTTCTGGCACTGAAGTCTCTTCTGAATCAGAAGATTCTGAAACCGAGTCGGGCAATGAAGTTAAGGCCCTTATGACTCTAGCCAAGTTCACTTTTTCAGATCATGATGATTCAACTAGTGAAGAAAATCTAAATAGTGATTATGAAAATGAAGAAGATCTTCAAGATGCTTACAATGCCTTATACAAGGAAAGTTGTAAAATTGCCGTAAAACTAAAACTTCAAAAAGAAAGTTTTTAAAACTTAAAGAAAATTTTGAGTCACTTGTTTTAGAAAAATCCCATATTTCAGCTTGTTTTGAAAAGACTAAATGTGATTTAGAATTCAAAACCTCCCTGATTGAAAACCTTAAATCTGAAAATGACAAACTTAAGCTTGAAAACTCTTCACTTTTGAGTTCAAAGGATACATGGAGGTATGTCCAAGGAGATCCGAAGTTTGAGAAACTTTTATCCGGATCTAGAAAATGTGGCAACAAATTCAGATTGGGCTATGATAAAATGTACCTTCTAAACAGAAGAATACTCCTCCTAAGTTTGTGAGATGAGAAACCTCTAACTCAAAAGGGAAAAGTATTAATCAAAGTTTTTCTAAAAATGTTAAAACTTTTCAAAACCTAAAAGCAATTATGTCAACTATAAAACTCAAAACCAAAACCCTTTAACTAAAAAAAATACTTGATTTGCTTAAGGAGCTCTTAAAATCTAACTCAGTCGGTCACTCGTACATCAATTACAAATACAAGAAGACCAACTATACTCCTAAACCCAAAACAGTAATGAAATGGGTTCCTAAAGTTACTTGCTTGGTTGCCCACACTGCTTTCAAATCTATAAGTCATTCGAAGTGGTACTTAGACAGTGGATGCTCAAGGCATATGACAGGCGACAAAGCTTTATTCACCGATCTTAAAGATATGATTGATGGGTCAGTCACATTTGGTGATGGTAGCAATTGCAAGATTATTGGCCAAAGTACGGTTCAACTCTATAACCTTCCCTTATTTAAGAATGTTTTATATGTTGAGGGGCTAAAGCACAACCTGTTAAGCATATCTCAAATATGTGATAATAATCATAGCATGAAATTTTCTAATAAAGGTTATGAAATCTTGAACAACAAGGGTTCTGTAATATTAACTGGTCGCAGGACTTCTGAAAATTTTTATATTGTAAGCGATGGTAGCTCATCTAATCAATCGTGTTACATTGTCCATACCAATGAAACTGAATTATGGCATAAACGCCTTGAACATGTACACTACCGTAATTTATACAGATTGAGCAAGGAAAAACTAATAAGAGGTCTACCTAAATTACAAAATGTAGACAAGATATGTGATGAATGCCAGTATGGCAAGCAAACAAGGAGTTCTCACAAAATGGTGAACTCCAATGTCACATCAAGACCACTCGAGCTTCTCCATATGGATCTTATAGGACCTACCAGGACGGAGAGTCGAGGTGGCAAAAAATACATCTTGGTAATCATGGATGATTTTTCTAGATTCACTTGGGTAGCCTTCTTAAGGGATAAATCAGAAACCCTTGATGAAGTTAAAAGGATTCTCAAACGTATCCAAACTAAAAAAGGTTCTCATGTTTGTAAGATCCGTACTGATCATGGATCTGAGTTCGAGAATAGTAGTTTTGAGAAATTCTGTAATGATCAGGGAATATCGCATGAATTCTCTGCACCCAAAACTCTTCAACAGAATGGAATTGTGGAAAGGAAAAATAGAGTACTTCAAGAAATGGGAACTGTAATGTTAAATAGTATGAAGCTCCCTAAAAATCTTTGAGCTGAAGCAGTGAATACTGTCAGCTATGTTATTAATCGGGTTTATATATATAAATCTAATAATAAAACCGCTTATGAAATGTGGTTCGATAAAAAGCCTACTGTCAAATACTTTCAAGTTTTTGGTAACAAGTGCTATATTTTGCGTGACCGTGAAAATCTAGGAAAGTTTGACACAAAAAGTGACGAAGAAATCTTTTTAGGATACTCTTTAAACAGTCGCGCATATCGTGTACTGAACAAAAGGACTGGTGTTATTCAAGAATCAATTAATGTGGTCATAAACGATCATTTGAATACACCTGCCCCAAGTTCAAATAATGATAAAGTTCTTCTAATTGACAAACTTGATACTTCATCAAGTCAAAACAATTCTGAATTAAGGACTGTTAAAGATCATCCAACTGCTCGAATTCTTGGAAATCCTCTCATAGGTGTGCGCACTCGTAGACAACTAGAAGACATATGTAATTACATGTGCTTTACATCTCAAATTGAACCGGTAAACGTAAAAGAAGTTCTTTCTGATGAAAACTGGATAGTAGCTAGCAGGAAGAACTTAATCAGTTTGTTCGAAATGATGTCTGGTATCTTGTTCCTAGACCTAAAGATAAACACATTATAGGAACTAAGTGGATTTTCAAAAATAAGTCTGATGAACTTGGGAATATAATTCGAAACAAGACAAGACTGGTTGTACAAGGGTACACTCAAATAGAAGGCATTGATTACGATGAAACCTTTACTCCAGTTGCTCACCTTGAATCAATCAGACTTTTTATATCCATTGCATGCTTTAGAAAATTTAAAATTTATCAAATGGATGTAAAGAGTACTTTTTTGAATGGTGATCTACATGAAGAAGTATATGTTGAACAACCTACAGGGTTTGAAGACCCTAAGTGTACTGATCATGTATACCATTTTAAAAAAGCTCTATATGGTTTAAAACAAGCTCCTAGAGTATGGTACGAAAAATTGACTAAGTTTTTACTAAGTTATAATTTTTAAATGGGTAGTGTTGATAAAACACTTTTTGTTAAGAAACATAACGATGATATGTTAATAGTTTAGATCTATGTTGATGATATTATTTATGGATCAACTTGTGCTAACATGATTGTTGAGTTTGCAGATTTGATGAAATCTAAGTTCGAAATTGTAAGACCCGCATCTTAGACCGTACCGTTCCGTAGGTTCCCGCGGTCTTTTCGGTCGAATTTCGGCAACCTTCGACCCTTAACCGGCGTTGCACGTGACCCTAATTCACACGTCGTTAATCTGATTTGACTCAACCCGAGACTTGTACCATTGCGACCGCATCGTCGCCGCGGTTCCGATGCCGCGACTCGCTCGCCGAGGCGATACTCTAGCTAGGAGATGTAGGCCAGGGTTCGGTGTGAGGAAAACGCCGCGCGTTGCGGATCCCAAGAGAATCTCAACGGCTTGTCACATCCATCAATCAATCAATCCATCCCATCATGTCAAGTACACATCACCTCACACCCTTCCCCAAACAAACCCCAAAGTCAAAAAGGCTCTTACACACCCATGTCTTTCTTACACAAATTGCCACAAAAGTTAAAAAGGTGCTCTTACACACCCATCACCACCACATTCATCAAACATCACCCATCTCTCTCTTCCTTTACAAGTCTATCTCTCTTTTCCAAATCTCACTCCAAGCAAATCCCCATACGTATGAGCCTCTTCCTCTCTTTCAAAGCTCCAAGTGTGGCCCACCTTTCCATTCCAAGATCTCCCATCCTAGCCATCCATTCATCATCTCCTCCATTGAAATTGAAGTCAAGGAGCTAAGGAACCCATAAGAGCAAGAAGATCAAGTGGTGGGTGCTTGATAAGAGTAGTTTTTCATGTTTATAAGATGGGCCAAGTGATGCCAACCGATCAATGGTTTGGATCTCACTTGGTACCCTAAGATGTGGCCGATGGCCCACCTTGATCATCATGATCATTCCATGATTGGGCCATTCTCCATGGCCCCCATCATGATGTTTATTTTCCTTGCTTTAGATAGGTCATCTAGACCATCCATAATGGTGGGGAAAGGATCTCCATCGTTGAGTTTCGATTTTGATGGGCCCACACGCTTTAGGGCCCACTTGATGTATGATTTATTGCAAGGGAGGGCCCATAGTGGCGGGGTCCCTCCATCCTCACCGATCTCTCTTTCTCTCTCTCCCTCTTTTTCTTCTTCCTTTTGTGTGATGAAGTGGCCTTGTGGTCCATCCTATTGGACCCCACCATAAAGCATGTTTTAGATCCAACCCTTTTGTAGGTGAGGCCCACTTTATATGTATGAATGTTCCACACCATCACCGTGTAGTGGCCCACCTAGGCGAGGCCACCTTGAAAATTTCATTGAGCCCAGACACGTACAACGTTTGGACGTTTTTGGAAAACACAGATTTAAGTTTGGTTCAAGTTTTTTTTTATGGACTTCACAAATACGCCCCACCCTGATGTAAGGGTTCGATCTATGCCGTTCATCCCTTTTCCCAACTCATTTTAGGCATTTAGCCGAAAAATGAGGTCAATTTGATGATCAGGCGGACCATACCATAAGGAAACTGTATTTCCTACTGTTCCAGGCTATTCAAGCCTTTCTTTCTGTTTCTACACGCCAAAAATATCGGATATTAGACTCATTTTGCGTATTTCGAGCCATAGAACGCATTGGACGGAGTGGATTCTTCAGTAGCGGGCCCCACATGTGAATTTTCGCAGGAAAATAAAAAAATTAGAAATGAGCAAATGATGCAGCGCTGCGCTGCAGTGCGCTGCAGGCTGTCTGCTGCGACGGCGGGCGGCAGCAGTACCCACGGCTCTTGCCGTGGGCCCCACCATGATGTATATGTTTCATCCATCCCGTTAATTGGGTGGGCCCCTCCCTGGAGTGGGTCCCCTCCAAAAATCAGGTCCATCCGATATTTTGGCGGCCCACACTAAAGGAAACAGTGAGAATTGAGGGTCTACCATTGAAACCTTTTTGGGGCCCACAGAAGTTTTGGATCAAGATGAAATTTGTGTTTTTCCTTCACTAAGGCCCGTACGACCTTTTCAACGGGTTGGATGTCATGTAAACATTACAGTGGGCCCCACGTGGACCCACAGTGATTTCTCCACCGTTCGCTGGACCGTGGAGCCCTCTGAGATGCATGTATTTCCCACCGTCCAGTGGACGGTGGGTGTGTGCGTGTGTGCGTGGGTGTGTGCGTGGGTGCGTGCGTGGTTGTGTGCGTGAATGCGTGTGTGTGTATATATATATATATATGTTTATATGTATATATATTATCGTATATATATACAAATATATTGCATTATATTAGGTAATATACCGGAGGGTGGGCTTTCGTGGGCCCGACCATGATGCATGGGTTGCATCCAATCCGCCCAACCCTCTTAGAAGCTCATTATTGTTGGCACGAGCTAAAGAATGTGTCAGATCTATAGTTCAAGTGGGCCCACTTTGATACATGTTAGGAGGCCCATCTTAGTTTATTTGTGGCCCATCAGTCGAGGCCCACTTTGATGTGAATGAAAGGCCCATGAGACTAGGCCCATTAGTTGCATTCTAAGGCCCATGGGTTATGACCCATTGCAATGTACATAAGGCCCATTGGTGAGGCCCATTATTGCGGCCCATTTGATGAATGTAAGGCTCATGTGATACGGCCCATTTGATGTATTTCAGGCCCAATGGGATGTACCGAAAGTCCATTGCAATGTGTGATCCCAACATGATTTATGTAATGATGTTTACGACGGGCAATGCCTTGGGAGCAATGTTAGTTTGACGTCCACATTGTAAAATAATGTTGGTTAAATGTCCGCATTCTGATTCTCCCTAGGGCCCATTGTTAGGCCCATACTTGTAGGCCGTCTAGGCCCATCTCCTTATGAACAACATCTATCCCATATAACATGTTTAGTATAGTCCCATGATTCATGATCATACGCATCATATGTATGCTTGGTATGCGAAGTGACTGATCATAGCATATGCCTTCGGGCAGATTGTTTAGGGGCTCCCGGTTAGGCGGTGTTACCCACATGAACGCACGAGACGCGCAAGATTGCTGCATGACTGGAGAGTGTGATTCATGCATTCGCATTGTGTGATATGGTTACTGTACGCCCTAGCGACATCAGGGCCGTAGCCACCACAGTCATATCATAGTTGATAGGATTGGATACCGGAAATCTTGTTGTACATGGGGTGTTATAGATATCCTTGGGTGAAAGTCCCTAAACCCTTATGGTACCAAGAGGTTGCTCCAACGTCTAGACCGAGTGGGTGCAGGAGCGCCAATTGTCGATTACCAGACGGCTGCGCTTTCCACTATGTCGTGGTCGGTTGGAAGGGGGTGCGGCCTTACCCGCCCGAGAGGAGGGGGCAATGCTAGGCTGAGTTTGACCAGCTCGAGGAATGGTTCGCTATCGACGAGCCGCGCCCGATATTGGCAGGCAGGTAGTGAGGTCTCTTCCACTTACCTTATTGCGTGCGATGGGGCGGCAATCTGGTTTAGAGTGTACTAGACCCCGGTGATATCCCAGATTTTGAGCTATACTGATATTTGGACTTAGATGAGGATTTGTGTGCTTGAGTTGCATTTCGCATCGCACGGCCTTGGTATGGTCGACATCATTCATGCTTTGCATCGCATAGCCTTGGTATGGCTAACGGTATTTATAGATTCACCAGCATGTTCCGCATTACTCTGATATTTCATAATTGCATTACTACCTTACGCACACACTTTCACCACCCTCTAAGTTTTCTATAAGCTTATGCACGACCGTTGCGTGCAGGGGACGCGAGGACGCAGCAGCGCTGAGGCAGGAGCGTAGAGCAGATCTTTTGGAGCTTTTCGTCTATTCTCATTGTATTTCCCTTTATGCTCATTGTACTTGTAAAGTTTTTGATCATAGTGGAAATGTGATGGAGTTTTTAGTTGTTGTTTGTGGGTTATGCCTTTGGTTATGCTTATTACAAATTAAACGGATGTTGAAAAATCCTCCTTGTAGCCTCCCAGGATCGGAACCTGGCGTATGAGCGCTGGGAGCCGAGAATGGGGTTCTACGGAGGCTGTCGGCGCCGGATTCAGCGATCGAAAATTTTGTGAGCCCGGTTTCTGAGTTTAGAGCGTGACAGAAATGAGCCTGGTTGGGAATTAAATTATTTCCTTGGGTTGCAAGTAAAACAACAACCAGATGACATTTTCATTTCTCAAACAAAATATGATCGGAACTTAATCAAAAAGTTTGGATTTGAGAATGGTAAAAATTTTGATACTCCTATGAGTACAACTTTAAGACTCTCAAAGGACTCTACAGGTAAAAATATAGATCCTAAATTATATCGTAGTATGATTGGTAGTCCACTTTACTTAACTGCTAGTAGACCTAATATTGCTTTAAGTGTTGGGATTTGCGCTAGATATCAGTCTGATCCTAAAGAGTCACATCTTTCTGCTGTCAAGCGAATTATGCGATATGTCGCAAGTTCAGCTAAAATGGGTCTCTGGTATCCATTTGATACTAGTGTTCAATTGGTTGGGTATTCAGATGTTGATTGGGCTGAAAATATTGATGACAGAAAATCAACTAGTGGTGGTTGTTTCTATATTGGAAACTGTTTGGTTCTTGGTTTAGCAAGAAGCAAAGTTCCATATCGCTCTCAACTGTTGAGGCTGAATACATCGCAACAGGAAATGCTTGTACTCAACTTGTTTGGATGAAACGTATGTTAAGCGATTATGGAATTGCACAGGAATCAATGATATTATATTGTGATAATTCCAGTGTATAAATATATCAAAAAATCTAATTTAACATTCACGTACCAAACACGTTGACATTAAGTATCACTATATTCATGAATTAGTGGAAAATAAAATAATATCCTTGGAATTTATATCGACCGAGACTTAACTTGCCGACATTTTCACTAAACCGCTCGATAAAAGCAAGTTTAATAAATTGAAATTTGATCTCGGTATGTACATTTTAAATTGATTATTCATGCATATTTGTATCATAATGTATATACATTTGATAATTTGTTGGTTTAAAATTCCAATTTTAATGAAATATGCATGTTTTTATAGGTACACGACCAGTTGAGGAAGTGCTCGACCAATCGTGGTACGACCGGTCGAGAACGGTCCTCGACCAGTCGTGTATCACGTTGGATCCTTTTTAATTTGGGGGAAATCTCATCTTCTTCATTTCCTTTTTTCTTCTCCAACGAGCCGAGACACGACTAGTCGTACCCACCTTCCTAGATCTTCAAGGTTAGTGCATCAATTGTGTTTCTCTTATAGATTTTAGTTCCTATTACTTCATTTTCACTCTTGGAGTAATCTATTCTGAGTTCATTACAATTTTGGGGCTTTTTCTTAAAAAATTTGATCTAGCAAATCCCATTTTTCACATCTTTTATATCTACTAGATCTTTTGATTTTCATTCTGATAATGGATGCTAGGGGAAAAAGAAAACTTCCCTTGGTCCATCTTCTTCTAGATTAGCTCCTCTCGCTAGGCGCTATCTTCGTTCAACTGAGGATGATCCCTCTGATGTACGGGATTTACGTATGCGCAATGTCATTGTTGAACGGTCTATCTGTATTGAACACATTGCTCCTTTTCGTATTCTACCTCTACTCTAAGCTGTAGGATGGGATAACATTTTACATTGGGGTGGGCCTGCTACTAATCTATTGCACAGGCCATGTTTGCATGTATTTCAGAGTTCTCTTTTAAGAATTTAACTTTTAAAATTGATACTAAAGAAGGTCTATTTAAAGTTGACCGTCATCTGATTGCAGGGTTAATGGATATACCTGTTAATGAGGAGAGTATTCCTATTCATAATTTATCTGAAAAACCCTCCGAATCTGAAAAGAATATGCTAACCAGAGATTTGTGTAATATGAATGTGCAATGGACTCATAAAGGGAATGCGCTCCCTGCAAGGTACTTGTTACCCAAATACAAGGTACTTCATAGGATTTTTATTTCTAACCTGTATCCTCGTTCTGGTAATAAGACAGAATTAACTGCCTTTATGGTTCGTGTTTTGCACTCTGTCATTTTCGGTTCTCAAATTTGCCTTCCTTCATTGATATGTCATTCCATTATTTATTCTCGTCTCCATCTAGGTCATAGTGATATTCATTTTGCTTATCTCTTGACTGTTTTAGCTAAGCACATGCTCGTGGCTATGCCTGTTGGAGAAGCTCTTATCCATCATCTTATTTTTAACAAATCAAATATTAACAAAATGAAATTAAAATTGGCTCGTGGCCAAGTGGATGTTGGTAGAGCTGAAGCTGGGGATGAAGAAACTGGTGATCTTCCTCCTGACGATGTGGATATGGATGATATTTTCGATGAACTTGAATCTGATTCTGGAAATGATCTTGATTTTGAGCCTTTTGATTTTGATGCTTGTCTTCATGCTTTAGAAGACAAGGTAGAGAATATGAATATAGCTCATGATCTTCAGTTTAAATATATGCGCAAACATCTTCGGCGCTAGAACAAGGGAATGTATAATCTTGATCCTACCATTCCTGCTCCTTCTTCAGGATCCGATTAAGTGTTTTCATTCTTGGTATGTAATAACATTCATACTTATGTTGGATTGTGCACTCTATTTGGTTTGCTGACTTTTTAGTTAGACAAATAACTGGATTGTGAACGTTTACTTACTTATATATTGTCGAGTTACTTCATTTATTCCTCCAATATTTATCCTTTACTTTGTTGCTTCATTTGTCATATTGTGACAAAAAGGGGGAGAAGGTTTGATTGCTTATGGATATGAGTAGTTATATTTTGGTTATATTTTGTGTGCTGCTACTCAGGGGGAGTATATAAATATTGAGTTTGTGCTACTTAATGACAACTGGTGCATGATTCGTTAATATGCATGTTGTGCTTTTCTTATTAAAGTATATTTTGTCACAAATTTGACAAAGGGGGAGATTATAAGTGTTATGGTCTCATGCTCCTTTGATTGTCAAATTTTGTGGTGCCAAAACATCTTGTGGTGTCAAAACCTTTATCTGTGTTTCTTGTGCTTGTATGTTGATATATATATGATTTAAGATGACATCACAAGGGTTCAAGACATGTACGGTGCTCTGCTTCAAGGAATGCAAGGTTATGTACTTTGTCCACTTAAGTGCATTTCAAGACTCAAGTACAACTCAAGTTGAAGTTTAAAATTAAGCTGTAGAAGATCTTAAGATCAAGCTATATCAAGTAGAGATCTCAAGCTTCAAAGGTTAACCATCATCTGAAAGAATGAAGTTCAATGTTTATACTTCATGTCCCAGGTATGATAGACCTTAGTTTGACCTTAGGGTAGGTCATTTTGTATACATAATTCAAGATGAGTCTTCTTACATGAATTTGGTATGTTCTAAGACTAGTCCTGGACCTTGTTTGACTAGTCCTAGACCTGGTTCGACTAGTCCAAGAAATTCCACAACCAGTCCTAAGTTGTTAAAGATTTTCAGAATTTTTTAGTTATTCTACAACCAGTCCTGGAGACTGTTTGACCGGTTGTAGGGGTGTCACGACACATCCTTCGACCAATCTTAGAACTACGACTCAAACTCCAGCAACCAAATCTGGTTGACTACGACCATTCCCGGGTCAGCTACGACCAGTCGTAGGTGGTCTAAGACCAGTCGTAGAATCCTAAGACCAGTTATAGAACGAATTTTTCATATCACGCTTAAAATTTCAAAATGTCGTTAGTGCTACGACCAGTCGAAGGGTTCCTAAGACCAGTCATAGACGTCATTTTTGCATCTATAAATTGAACACGAATTTTAGAGTTTTTTATCGATTAATTTGAGAAAATTCAAGCCTCCGCTCTGACATAAGTTGTGTTCATTTTAAGCTACGATGTGCATATTTAATATTCTTTTTGTTAGCTTTTCTTATTTGATTTTATTCCTATATTCCAATCCTATTTGAAAAAGTGGAATTGCTGTATTCCTTCTTCATTAGAATCAAAATCAAATAGAGTTACGCCCAATTTGGTTAATTTTAAATTAATTAGAACGTAGAACCATTTCTTAAGTGAGTATTGGACATTGAACGTTGATTCGAACTTCTACTTTGATTGGTTCTACCAGGCTGTTACAAAAGAAGAAATCCAGGTATTTTACATTTATTGTAAATTCATTATTTTGGTTTTGTTTGAGATTCGCGTTGGTTATCTGAGGAGAGCCAGAAATTCAGAAAGTGTGGGTTTTTGGATTATATAAGCCCAAGTTAAAAAGACCTAATTGTGAAGGTTTTAGGTGAACCTGTGAAACCTATTTTAATAGTGAATGCTAATATCCCCTAAGTGAGGATATTAGGAGTGGAGTAGCAAGCTGGGTGGCTGTTGTTTAACAATTGGTGAACACACAGGTGAACCACTATATATCTGTGTGTTTTGTGATTTGACTGTTGTGGAATGTATATGTGGATGTGAATGTTGTAATATTTACATTTCAAGCAAAGTGGGGAATGTTGTAATAATTTAGAATTTATTTCTTGTTATTTCCTTTATTTCCTTTTTGTTTGAGTTTTGATATTCAATTTGTTCTAGTAAGGTTGTCCTGCCATAAACTCATGGTTTTTATGGTGCAAAGGTTGTCCTTAGAACAACGTTAGTATCAAGCTCTTTTTAAAATTGCTTTACATTTCAGTTCTTTGATTTATTTAAAGTACTGTTATTTATTTATCTGTTTATAAGGCTATCATACTTCAATTCCGCAGTTAAATTTTAATATGGCACTGTCATATTCACCCCCCCCCCCTCTCTAGGACATATAGCTTGGCCTTTTCACAAGTACAACACAAGTACAGCTCAAGACTAAAGTACAAGATGAAGTATAATTCAAATCCAAGCTTTAGAAGATCTCAAATTCAAGCTACATCAAGTATAGAGATCTCAAGTTTCAGAATCTTCATAGGTAACCATCATCTGAAGAAATGAAGTTTCAATGTCCTTACTTCACATTCAAGGTATAAATGACCTTAGATTGACTTTAGGGTAGGTCATTTTGTTTACATAATTCAAATTGAGTCATTTTATAAGCGTTTGGTCTGTTCTAAGACTAGTCTTGGACCTTGTTCGACTAGTCCTAGAACTGGCTCGACCAGTCCATGTAATTCCAAGACCAGTCCTAAGTTGTTGCAAATTTTTAAAATTTTTCGGTTGAGCTACGACCAGTCCTGGAGACTGCTCGACCGGTCGTAGGAATAGTGCCGACTCATTCACGACCAGTCCTGCAGCTACGACTCAAAATCCAGCAACGAATTCTGGTTTCTCACGACCAGTCGTGGGTCTGTCAGGACCAGTCGTGGAAACCTCATGATCGGTCGTGGAACGGTTTTATCCGATCGCGCTTAAAATTTCAAAATGCAGTTCGTCCTATGACCAGTTGTGGTGGCCACACGAACAGTCGTAGACGTGGTTTCTGCATCTATAAATGGAACACGAATTTAAGAGTTTTATATCTAATTCAAGTAAAATCAAGGCGTGACTCTGAGAGATAAGTTTGTGTTATTTTTAAGCTACATTGTGCTTATTTAATATTATCTTTTGTTAGCTTTGTCAATTTGATTTTGTTTCTATATTCCAATCTGATTTGAAAAGAGGAAGTTTTGTTTTCCTTCTTCTTGGAATCAAAATCAAATAGAGCTAGCCCAATTGGTTTAATTTAAAATCAATCCAGAATCTAGAACCATTTCAAAGTGAGTATTGGACAATTGAACTTCTATATTCGAACTTCTACTCCGATTGGTTCTTTCGGGCTGCTACAAGAGGAGAAATCCAAGTATTTTACATTTGTGTAAATTTCCTTTATTTTAGTTTCTTTTGAAATTGAGTCAAAAAAAATCTCATTGTGTTGGTTATCTGAGGAGAGTTAGAAAACTCAGAAAATGAGGTTTTTGAATTGTGTAAGCCCATTTGAAAGACACAATTGTGAAGGTTTTAGGTGAACCTGTGAAACCTATTTTCATAGTAAACGTTGATATCCCCTGTGTGAGGATATTAGGAGTGGAGTAGTAAGCTGTGTGGCTGTTGTTTAACAGTTGGTGTACACACAGGCGAACCACTATAATTCTTTGTGTCTTATGCTTTGAATGTTTGTTTAATTTTTATATCATTTATTATTTAAGTTTATGGGATGTATTTGTAGATGTGAATGTTGTAATCTTTTACATTTCAAGCATTGTGGGGAATGTTGTAATAATTTAGATTTCATTTCCTTGTTATTTATCTACTTATTCCTCTGTATCTCGTTTGGGTGTTTGATACAAAGACCTTTCTAGGAATCAGGTTGTCCTACCATAAACCTTGGTTTTTGGTGTAAGGTTGTCCTTAGAACAAAATTTGTATCAATCTCTCAATACTCATATACATTTGAGGTTGCTTTACATTTCAATATTGTGAACTGATTATAGTGTTATCTTTCTTTTTTATTGTTTATAAGGCTATCTTATTGTTATATTCCGCTGTTAAAGTTTTAATTTGGCATAGTCCTATTCACCCCCCCTTCTAGGACTCATAGCTAGAGTTGTACATGAGTCGAGTCGAGCTGAGTATCGCCCTACTAGTACTTGGCTCTTAACGCCCAATTCCTGCTCGTACTCGGCTCTACTCGGCCAATGAGCATGGACTCCCTGCTCGTACTCTACTCGCTCGAGTACGAACCAAATACGAGTAGAAAACGAGTCGAGTCGAGTCCGAGTTTTTTAGGCGAGTTCGAGTATGAGCAGAAATCGAGTTGAGTCGAGTCTGAGTTTTCGAGGCGAGTTCGAGTCCGAGTCTGAATTGAACCCAATTCGAGCAGGGTTTTTGAGCAACGAGTTCGAGCTTTGAGCCGAGTTCGAGTTATAAATTGAGATTCATTTGAATTTCAATTCGATTATCAATTGGAATTCAAAGTTAAACGAAATAATAAAATATATAAAATGTGCATAATTTATGATTAAAAAACTTCGATAATTACATTAACATATTTACATTACATTGTCCAAATTGACAATTTATAACTAATAACCTCCATAAGAGAAGTGCCTTCCTGTATTGTCATCTGATCCATTGGAACTGCTATATATTTTTTTCATATACAAATTGGTTCACTTCCTTTGAGTCAGAAGGCGAAAAGATTTTTCCTTCGTACTCTTTTACACTTTAAACTAGATTTTTCAAACTTGCTTTATGTGAAGAATTGTATGTAGTACCCAATGCCTTATAAAATTCACCGAGACGGGTCAGAAATTTGAATTTGTTACTCTTTTTCTTCTTCTTGTTTGTCGTACTCGACCCTGCTTCAAATCGTGTTGTCTTTGACTCAAATATCGCTGAAGTATAGAAACATCTTCCATACTACGTTTTAAGGCGAATTGGAATTGTTCTTCCTCCAAAGCTTTTAATCTGGCTTCCTCCTTTGCATCTTTTGTGGATGTCATTCGTGTACTAAATCTAGAAGCAGAAGGTTTAGATGGAGTGGAAGGTTTTCTATTTGAATCTAATAGGGCTTGAAAAATAATTTGGACATCCTTAGGGGCATTGGGACATGGTTTTGCATCACCACCTCGACATGACAAGTATAAGCGAAAGTGATTAGTCTTGTTCACAAACTTTGCGCCACACAAACCACACTTAATCTTTATTTTTCTAGACCTTGGCGGTGATACAATTAGGGAAGCATAGTCCCAAATGTTTGTTGATGGGTCGGATGACGACATATCTACACTCAATTTTTAATAAAAAATTAGAATATTGATAAATAATTTAAACTTGATATAGGAACAAAAGAAAGCAATATAAATGTATCAAAATTCAAAAATAAAAGCAAATGAATAGGCATATGTAAATAAATATCAAAGATTCAAAGTCTTACAAACCACATTCCAAACGGACCAACACTTTCATGTTTGCAGTTGCAGTGAAATAATATTAGTATTACAGATCATTCAACTTTCAACCAAAAAGAATTGAAAAATTGAAAATAATTACTGATCTGCAGGTAAAGACTCATCATGAATTTCAATCTCCTCTTCTTCATCATCATCATTCATATCTCCTCCCCATATCGGGCGTAACTAATCTTGCGTACAAATCAACACTTCAACTGTATTTGGTGAAAGTGAGCTTCGATACTTGCTCACAACCCTGCTCCCAGTGCTGAACGCGGATTCTGATGCCACTGTTAAAATTGGTATTGATAATATGTCCCGTGCCATCACAGATAATGTAGGGTATTTAGATTTGGTAACCCTCATCTTCCACCATTCCAACACATCAAATTCGGATCGCACTACGATTGGCTCCTTGAGGTACATTTCTAACTCTGATTCCTTAGTATCAGCTCTCATTCATGCTTGTGCCAAGTATGATATGTATTCATTTAGCACATCCAGATTACCAGGTACAGAAATATCCGCATCTCCACTTTCTTCAACACCCGCTGCAGGTAAAGTATTAACATACAATTTGAACAAATCTTCAAGGACTTGACGAACCTTAGAAGTCTCTGCTGCCGCTCTTTCAGTAGGATAAAGCTTCATGAAAATAAAGCTAACCAACCCCATATTACAACGAGGATCAAGAATAACTGCCAATGACATCAACAGATGACATTCGTCCTAGTATTTATTGAATTTAGTCTTCATATCAACTGTCATCTGGCGTATGAAATCTGGACATGCACTAACATTTTTCTGTAGAGCATCTTTAATCTTTCAAAGAGACGGAAGAAACATATTAGCGGTTGGATACTGATTCTCAAAAAAAAATTTCATGTAATCGTAGAAAACTTTGAGAAATGTGTGAACTTGTTGTGCTTTGGCCCAATCATCTGTGCTCGGCAACAAGAATACGTTCTATCACGCGCCGCGTATTCAGGAAATGCAAGCTGTAATTCTATTGCCATATCTAACATTTCATAGGTCGAGTTCCAACGTGTATAGACATCCAACTTCAACGTTTTTTTAGATGGCACATTCAAACGTTGGATGATGTCATTCCATACACTCAGTCTCGATGGCAACCCCCTTATATATTTCACACTTTCTCTTATGCTCTCTATAGTATTGTCAATTTCTTTCAGCCCTTCTTATACAATTAAATTTACAATATGGGCCACAACATCTGACCTGGAATATTTTTCCTTCAAAAAATAAATTTTTTGTAGCCCTGAACTGGTTACGTAAGCATGAAATGACAGTGTCATTTGCTGAAGCATTGTTTAAAGTTATTGCTGAAATTTTCTTCTCAATGCCCCAGCCTTTTAGACAACTGTAGATGCAATCTGAAATAAGTAAACAGTATGTGGAGGAGGAAGGTTGCGGAAGTTCGAAATTCTCTTGCATAGTTTCCAATCCTTATCGACATAGTGAGTGGTTAATGAAATATATCCTTTTTTTATTAGACGCCGTCCATAAATCAGACGTCAAAGCTATTCTGGACATTGAAGCCAAAACTTCTTTCAGTTTCATCTTATCCTTTGCGTACATCTTCATGCACTCTCTCTGCACTGTGACGCAGGAGACATTCTCGGCCCGAGGGTTAAGGAATTGACAGAAAGCCATAAACCCTTTACTTTTTATAATTCTGAAATGTTTTTCTTTCAGAATCACTAATCTAGCATACCACTCATTCAGCTTATCTTTGTCAAACTTATGAGTGCACACTACGCCTTAGGAGTCGTCCCCTTCTGACTTCGTAAATTACAGCAACTGTTGGCCGGGAAGAGGGAGTCTTGGTCTCTTCGGACACGTCTTCAAATGTCTAATTAGATGTGTCATAGATCCTCCTAAAATCTTGCTGAATAACCCTTTGCAGTGATTACACTTTATCTTCTGTACACCGTTAACTGTCACATCTTCGAAATCATCTCATACTCTGATCTCTTGTTCTTCCCTTTGTATGCAATTGATGTGTCTGTGTTTCCCTTTACGATTAGAGGAGATGTGGCTGATGCACCCATTCAAGGGGTATTTGGGCTTTCGTCTTGACTATCCATCTATAAAATAAAGTTCTTGATATGTTATACGGTTATACCTAGGGTCCTAGACGGCTAGACTGCTAGACGGGCATAATTACTTAACTGTCTAAATTAGTCACCCATTCAATGTTGGATAGATTGTAATGCCTTCATTTTCCAATTTAAATGCTACGCTGGCAGCATCTCCCCTTATCTCTCCAGAATATATTAATATTGTATTTGATTCCCATGTCAATCATCAACACAAAGTGTGGACATTTGACGACGGAAATAAATACATGAAATATATCCAGAGAGAAAAATAAGAGACGAAACCAGAACAGGCATATGCATTTAAATTGGAATAAATGAAGACAATACAATCTATCTAACCCTAAACTGTCCAAAGATGGACAATTTGAGAATTTCTATGCATCTAAGAACACATTGAATCTATATCTGGTAACATAGAAATCCTCAAATGGGCAACTAATTATCCTATACTACGAGTCTACAACTAGAACAATACAAATAATTCATATCTATGCAAACAAAGGAGCATGCTGAAATTGACATTCATCATCTAGCTAACTAATAACAAAATGTCAAATGAAAAACCAAAAGCATCTTAAATTGGTAGCATTCAATACTAACAAAGTAACAAGTAAACTGTCATTTATAAAGTAAGTTAAGAAAGAAACATGGAAAGCATAACTATTAGGGCATGGACTTGAATAGTAGAGGACAATAATAACATATTAATAATTCATATATTAACAAATTTCTATAGTAACATATTTCTATATAAACAATTTAACATATTAACATAATAAACATATAACAATTTCAAATAACATATATTAATGTATATAAACATATTAACAATTTCTATATTAATTGGCCCATCTGACATGTCAGAGGGGCCCACCAAGTTTCAAAAGGTGTTCATCCTCTCACATGTGTCTAGCGATTCCGATTACCACCCTCTCACGATCAATGTTTATACTAGTATGCATTGGGAAGTCATATGATGTTATGGCGAAGTGAAACACTTGAGTGAAACACTTGATATTTCAACAATGGAAGTTCAATCCTCTATCATGCAGCCCACTTGGATTCTGGATTTGCATAATTTTTTTGTATGTAACGACCTGAAAATTCCCGTACATTGGGCCGAGTACCACCTCGACCAGAAATCACATAGGATTAAATTCTTTAGAAATTTAACAAAGTTAACTAAGTACTAAACTCGGTAAATCATGAAATCCGTTGGGATCGCTTTAAATACGATCTGCAAGACCCAAAACTTGCAGAATTGGTGACTCTAGGTTACCCTAAAGTCTAGAGCCAAACTCATTACCCGTCTGCTCTCGGGACTGAAACGAAACTTCGTATGAGGTCTAAATCGCACATCGGGAGTCCGATTAACACGAAGCTAAGGAACCAGGACCGCCCCACTGGGCTTGACAATCATCTCAAAAATCAGATGATTCCGATGTCCCACGGCCATTATTTTCACTCCGGAGCGAGGGAGTGTGAAAAACACTATTTCCATTCAAGAGAAAATATCTGGAATAGTGATCTGGCACCTTTCGGTTGCACGTCAGTATTAAGCAACCTGACCGTCGGAATCAGACCAAATTACACCCTCGGATTAAGAAAAATTTCAGGAACATTTACATGTACTCAGAAATTCCGATCGTGGCCCACGGACCGTTGAACTGAAAGTGGTCCGCCACGTGCGATCTGGGAATCCGATCGAGCCGAAAACGTAATCCCACGTGGATCCGCAGTGGGTGAGCTTAAGTCTGACGTTTGGCTCAAAGAGGGCCACCAGAACACCCCTTTTGAGCTTGGAAATGGCGAAATGCCTATGTAAGCAGTTGCCCTTGAACCTGAGTCTATTTTGGAAGGTTTGTGGCTATAAAAGGGCTTAGAACAGCCCCTCTCACAGCCATACGAATTTGGGTTAAAACCCTAAGAGAGAAAGAGAGAAAAGAGAGAGAACTTGTGGAGATCGAAGCCGATCTTCCTCCTGCTGCTTCCACCTCTCCCACGGCCTACACCGCGCTATTCCAAGAGGTTTCCCGGCGGTTTCCACCCCATTTGAAGGTAAGAAACCCTAACCCTAGGTCTGATTTGAGCCTAATTAGTGATAGGTTAAGGAAAGACTAATCGAATGCGATCTTTAGGCTAAGAAACTCCCGTATACGGAAGCACCAACCTTCTTGCTGATTCGTTGGAATTCCAAGGGCTGAGGTGAGGACTTTAAGCGTATAAGTTACGGTTTTCAACGCTTTCAATGACAGATAATGATAGATTCATGATCTGCATGCAAATGCACATGTACAAAGTGCTTTCCGTTTCCTGTTTCGATTAGCGATAAAGATTATGGAATTTTACATACTCTTGATATACGTAGAAATACCGTATACGTATTTTTGTTGAGAAAATGTTTGACATGTTTATTTAATGTTTGATTATATCATGTGTGGATAAAATACTAGTTCGGCGAAAGAGATCGCAAAAATATATGTTCATGTGTAAATGCCATGTATGTCGAAATTGCGTATTCTAGAAATCCCGCATGCGTGCGGATTTTGGATATGTAATTGTAATGATTATTGTTGTATGAATACGATATACGCGGGAAAAATACTCCCGGGGCTTAGGGACAGCCCAATCACGAACTTGCCTAACATACGTCATGTATGTTGGAAATGTGTATTCTAAGTGTTTGTGTATGTGCATGTAGGTGTACATGTGCATGTACTAGTGCCTTAGATAGGCGCTGATATGGGTTCTCCAACTCCCTTAGAGACATGTAGGATCCCCTCCATGCGGTGGTTCACCGCAACCACTTAATTGTAGTGCACACACAATTCTATCCCTATGGGGATAGTGCTTAGTACATGCATTACAATATGCTTTATAACATGCTTCTCAACATGCTTGTAACATGCTTACTCCATGTCTTACTTTATGCTTTATAACATGCCGACTAACATGCTTGTATTGCTTGTTTACCATGCTTTACTTCACATGCTAGCGATGATGAAAACTGTTTGAGTTTGGGACTATGTTTATAGTCCAAACACTCGGTACCAGACTTGTGATTGTGGCTGAGATTCATGTCGCCACAAAGGACGGGTCCGGCGAACCCGAGTCGTACTTCGGTTGGCGATAGTGGTTGGCCACGCGGAGTGCTTTTGCGCTCCATATCGCTCAACTTGTGGTGCGCTCGAGCTAGTCAGGCTCGCCACTTGAACCGAAGTGTAGTTGTGTGTTCACCTTGTTTGGTCGCTACTGCTTGAACCTAGGGTACCAAACTTACCAGTGGTGATTCCTGTTTAACCATGGTACCTAGATCCGCTAAGACGCATGAGCCGGGCATGGTGGTATGGGACACCGTGGTCGAGCTGTCGGCCTATGCTGGGGCCATGTGCCTCCCCGTAGTGACCATTGCGCAACTATCTCGTGAGCCGAATACGGTGGTATGGGACACTGTATTCGAGCTGTCGATACTTCGGCGAGAGCCGAGTACGGTGAGATCTGTGCTCGTGCTGACGGGCGACGAGTCCTCCGTGGTATCATCGAGTGTACTTTAAGTATCTGTGATTGGCCACGAGCCTTTCACAGTAACTAGAGTGTGAGTTGAGCCGAGTACGGTGAGACCTGTACTTGAGCTGACGGCTAGTGATTGAGCCGAGTACGGTGAGACCTGTACTCGAGCTGACGGCCAGCAATTGAGCCGCATACGGTGAGATCTGTATCCGCGCTGACGGGTGACGAACCTGTTGTGATGCCATCACTAAGCTTCTCAAACCATAACATCGTATGAGAATAACTAGGACTGACGACCCTAGAATGGATCATGTTGGGAATGATACAAGGGAGGTACCTTAGTTTCCCAATACTGCTGATTGAAATGGACTAATAATAACTTGGCAATCACGAGCATCATCGCACCGCATGTGCTTTGTAGATGTGGCGCACTGAGGGAGTTAAGCATTCGCGAACGTAAGATGATGTCGCTTGAGGGTGGTTTGGCAAGGGCATACAGCATCATGTCATATCATTTTTGCATTTAACAAGAGTAGTTAGAAATGCTTGATTTGTACTGCTTTATCATTACTGCTTGGTTGATTTGATAACATGTTAACTTATGCATTATTGTTCCACTGAGTTAGCTACTCACTCCCACGATACGGGACGGTGTTGTACACACCAACCAGACTCTGTTGCAGGATTAGAGGGCGCCTTGGTTCAGGAGCCAGAGCCCGACGTTGATGAGGACCAGGAGGAGTTCTCTTTCATGCAGTATTCTGACGGCTACGCCTAGGCCGGCTGCATCGCGGGACTTTTGGGGCCTCTTTTGAGGATGTATTTTGGTTTTTTAATTTACAAACTTTACATGTATATTGGTGCTCAGCTAGTGCTCATACCCTGAAGTTCAGAAAATTTTGTTACTTTACATACTTGTATATAAAATTTCAGTCTTCCGCTGTTTTTAAATGCAATTGAACTGGGTATGAATTACTGTTTTGGTTTAATCTCATTCATGTTTATTGCGCTAACTCAGACAACATTTAACCGACATTGTGTATGTTGCATAAGTGATGCGTTGGAACTCGGGAGTTGAGTTCATACTCGACCCCCGAATTTCAGGGCGTTACAAGTTGGTATCAGAGCATGATTTTGATTAAAACGGGACCTGAGTTATGTCCCCACCACGTACGCTGACGCATTATACTTAGGAGGGTGCGCAAACTTTTAGAAACAGTCCTAGGGTCTCCCGACTTCACCGTTCGGTGAAATTCGTTGAAAATAGACGCGTTGATCGAGTTTGTACTCGATCCTGACCGCACACGTGGACTCCAAATCACCCCTTGACCGTCTATTGACGTGTCATGGTCACATTCACCAAAATAATTCCTTAAAAATCGGGAAAAATCAGATTGATTCTGAAATTTCGGAAACTGCCCGTTTGGGAGCCGAACGGAGTTCGTGGGCCCCCCACGTCAGCCCATCACATTTTTTACCAAGCCAGGGTGCATTCAGCACCCTGGGCACGTGCCAAGGTGGGCCAGGCGCGCGAGCGCGGCTCCGGCCAAGTCCGGCCGCGGCGCGCCGCGGGTCGGGCGGCGCGCCGCCGCGCCGCCGGCGGTGCTTTTCGGCGGTTTCAAGTGGGGCTGGGTCGGTTTGACCCCCCCTACCCCATGGCACGTCCCATTTGGGTCTTTGATTAGAATAAATAGGGTTGGAAGCACCCCCTTTGCATTTCACCCCTCTTTTCAAGCATTTTCACCCATTTTCGATTTTCTCCAAAAACCCATCCCTACAACCTCCAAATCTTCCATTTTTCTTCCATATCTCACCCATCCCAACCTCCCACGACAGCCCTAGCTTCCCCTTTCCCCATTTTCTCAAGTTGGAGCTCTCATATCCCTCTTTGGAGCTCAAAATCGGGTAAGATTCAAACCCATCCCACTTCCTTCTTGTTTCTTCTTCATTTTCTACCTCTTGGGCTCCTCCCACACCCATTGCATTGATTATTTGTGGTGGAGCAAAGAGATCAGCCCTTAAATCCCATTTTGGGCAAATTTCCATGGCCCTCCTTGGTGTGGTGGCCACCATTTTCTCTCTTTCCTCCATCCTATCTTTCATGGGAAAGAGGAAAGACCGTGGCTGATGATGCCGGCCCAAGTAGGCCAGCCCATTCTCAAAGAAGATCCGACGTCGGGGCCGGCCCAAGCACCGTGCGGGAATTTAGGTCAAAGCGAGACTTGGATCCCGACCATCCCGCCAGAAATGCTTACCCGATTGGCATGGAATATGGGCGCTTTGCGGGCCGCAAAGTTGTGTTTGAAGCCCATGTAGATGAAAGGATGTTCGGGCTACACCCACTGATGGACCACCTGGTGGACATCGGTTGGAATTCTATATTTGATGGCCAGTCGCCTGCATGTGAGAACACGGTCCGCGCCTTCTATGCTCACGTCGTGGACGCATCTGTTGAGCCTCTTCAGTTTACTGTTTCTGTGAGGGGCATTAGACGCACAATTACAGTGGATGAAGTGGCTCGGATCACCAAGCTGCCGCGTGGTCAGGTACACCCCAGTGGTAGCTTTTCCAGAAGTGCGCGGGAAAGGGATCGCCGCGCGCGATATCTCTGTGGTCGCCGGGTTGCTTGGAGGAGAGGAAACAGCATTGCGTCGACAAAAATGGCGGAAGACTACCGGTTACTCCATCATATTTTCACCTACACACGTGTACCCACGAATGGGTAACCGCACGGAATGTACTCGGGTGATGGTAGACTTCTTGTACAAGATGGGACATGGAGACGATATATGCCTTCCTACGTTCATCCTATCTCAGATAGTGCATGCCGTTCGTTCTACGAGGCACGATTTCGCTTCCATTTGGCCGTCTGATCTGCAGGATGGCTCGTGATGTAGGCTACAGGTTGAACATGGAGGATCTTGCACCGGTCCGAATCATAAGTGAAGCGACACTCAGGAATATGAAGATCGGCCCTCAACAGCGGCAAGCCCGACTCGACGACTCTGGTGATGAGTCGGATAGTGCCGGCGAGGAGAGTGATGAGGAGGGCGATGATGATATACAGGAAGAAGAACCTGAGGCTCAGGACACCGAGGAGAGTTCACCTCCTGTGGCTCAGGAGCTGGTATTGATCGGGATGCTTTCGACGCGCGATTTGCCCGTCTTGAGGAAGGGCAAGCCGCCCTGCAGCAAGAAATTGGTCAAGTTCGAGCCAAGCTTGAAGAGACTGACGCTTATATAAAGAGAAGCTTCAAGAAGATGTCCCGTACGTTGAAGGCCATCCTGTGCTGTGCGCAGGATAAGAATGCTCCTCCTCCACCGCCTACTTCGGATGCTTAGTCATCCATGTGTTGTGTGTTGTTGCTTATGTTGGTTACCGCGATAGGCGGTTTATGTTTTTATGTTGTTGGTAGTAGGTAGTAGCATGCTTTGTATGTTTTCATGTAATGAATGTAATGGCTATCATGTGATTTCTGTCGTGATTCATGTAACTCTGTGTCCATGTATTATGACAATTTTGAGTAAATGAAAAGCATGTAGCCTCTTTGTATTGATGATGTGTGGAATGCGTAAGTGCCTCATGATGTGTTTTGTGCTATATCTCACGAATGATCTACCCTATGTTGTATAGGGCATGCCGCGGCAGTATACGCGGAGCACGGCACATCTACGTTTGACCGGCTCTATGGACCAGACTCCTTCTGGTAGTGGCGGTCCTACTGACCGTGGATTGGGATCTGATCAGCCTTCTGCTGGTCCTAGTGGTGGACAGCCACCTTACACACCCCCGGTCAGAGAGCAGTATCGGCCGTCATCTGCTGCACATCATGATTCCCAGGCTGCTCCACAGCCTGATAGATTTGAGCAGCTGATGATGATGATGCATCAGCAGCAGATGAGAGCGCAGAAGCAGAGCAGAAGATGCAGCAGCAGCAGCAGAAGATGCAGCAGCAGCATGAGCAGATACAGAACAGCAGCAGCAGCAGCAGCAGCAGATACAGCAGCAGCAGCATCAGGATCTGATGGCCACTATTGCTGAGGCCTTGTCCCACGGAGGTGGTGGTGCGGCTCCACCTACTACGTCTGCGCATCCTGAGGAGTATTCTGAGCCTCCTGCGCGATGTGAGGATGCGCCTCTGCCTGCACCCGTTGCACCTCCTACTGGAGATGTCGGTACGCGAGGGCTACTCGAGCGATTTCAGCGCTTGAGGCCTCCTTCATTTGCGGGTTCTCACAGACCCGAGGAGGCAGAGTTCTGGTTGGACCGCATCTCCAAGATGCTACGGATGTTACATTGCTCTGAGGCAGAGCAGGTTGAGCTGGCTACCTTTATGTTTGAGAGGGAGGCCAGTTTATGGTGGGACAGTGTGCTGCGCACGGTCGCAGTGGACTTCGTGTGGACTTGGGAGGCTTTCGAGTCTCGGTTCCACGAGAAGTATTACCCGCAGACATATCGACATGAGCGGGGGAGGAGTTTTTGCGCCTCAGGCAGGGAGGCATGACGGTGACGGAGTATGAGCACCGGTTTACCGAGTTGGGCCGCTTTGTCCCGACCATCCTCGTCAATGAGCAGATGAGGATGCGACGATTTACTGGAGGCTTGCGACCTGACATACGGTCGAAGCTTTGCTGCCACACTATCCCTACTTATGCAGCACTGGTCCACATGTCTATGACGGCCGAGCAGGATGTGGACCGTCTGGCCCGATCACGCGCGGTACTATGGTTGCGAGACCGCGCCAGGATACACAGAGCAGGCCTATTTTAGGCAAGAGGCCTCGAGCCGATTCTCCCCCCAGGGCTGCAGCGCCAGTGCTTCCCATGAGACGCCCGTTGGTGACCTGCACGTTTTGCGGGAAACCAGGACATCCTGCCGAGAGCTGCTTCTCGCGCATGCGGGCTAGCGGATTTGCGCCACCGCAGAGATTGGGTCGCTCTTATCCCCAGACCATTTCAGCTCCGCCGCTACAGACCGCTCCTGCACATCCTTCATTCCGACCTCCTGTGCCGTTCTTCAGACCGCCACAGCGACCCCAGGCTCCTCAGCCGAATCGCCAGCAGCAGGCCCGTGTGCATACCCTGTTGCTGAGGCACCAGAGACGTCGATATCGACACCGACGGCCTTCGAGGGCACGGCTCATATCCATGGTACTCCCGTTTCTCTACTGGTGGACACACTGGGTCCACTATCTCTATTCATTCATGTGGGGCGGTGATGAAACGCCTATCTTTGCATTCTGTTCCCACTAAGGGAACGAGACTCACTACGGCCACCGGGACCTTCTCGGATGTCACGCGTTTATGCGAGAGTTGCGCGATAGATTTGGGTAGCAGCACGGAGCACGTCGACCTTATTGTTGCTCCGCTATGGCACTACGATGTTATACTTGGCATGGATTGGCTCGCCAAGATGAGGGCGGAGATAGATTGCGATGCTCGGATCGTGACCGCCTATGGACCTGACGGCACAGCGTTCACGTTCTCTGTACAGGTCAGTTGGCCCTGTCGAGTTGATTGTTATGCTGCATTACTTGTGCCGATTGATGGTCCGACACTGGAGGGTACGCCAGTGGTTAGGGAGTTTGTTGGAGTCTTTAAGACTATCCCTGGTTTACCTCCTCGGCGCGAGATTGACTTTACGATTGACCTTACGCCTGGTGCGATGCCCATCTCGTTGCCGACCTATCGTATGCCTCCATGCGAGATGGAGGAACTGCGGAAACAGATTGACGAACTTGTAGAGAAAGGCTTATTCGACCTAGTGTGTCTCCTTGGGGAGCACCTGTGTTGTTCGTGAAGAAGAAGGACGGGTCGCTACGGTTGTGTATTGATTACCGTAGGTTGAACCAGGTCACGGTGAAGAACAAGTATCCTTTGCCCAGGATAGATGATCTGTTTGATCAGTTGAGGGGGGCGAAGTATTTCTCGAAGATTGACCTTCAGTCAGGGTACCACCAGTTGCGCGTGAGAGAGGAGGATATACAGAAGACAGCCTTCAGGACGTGCTTCGGGCACTATGAGTTTTTGGTGATGTCGTTCGGTCTGACGAACGCACCAGCCGTGTTCATGGATCTGATGAACCGGGTATTTCGGCCCTTCCTTTACCGATTCGTCATCGTTTTTATCGATGATATTTGATATACTCCACGAGTCGGGAGGAGCACGAGGAGCACCTGCGAGCAGTGTTGGGTACGTTAGAGAGGAACCAGTGTTTGCGCAATACAAGAAGTGCGACTTCTGGCAGGAGGAAGTCAAGTTCCTGGGACATGTGGTGTCCAAGGATGGGATAGCAGTGGACCTTGCTAAGGTAGCCGCGGTTCAGGATTGGCAGCAGCCTGAGTCGGTTACTGAGGTGAGGAGTTTCCTCGGTCTGGCTGGGTATTACAGACGTTTCATTCGGGATTTCTCGAAGATCGCCAGGCCATTGTCGCAGTTGACTAGGAAGGACCTGAAGTTCGCCTGGAATGAGAGAAGGCGGAGGCAGCTTTTAAGGAGCTGAAGGACAAGTTGACGTCCGCCCCTGTGCTAGTATTGCCAGAGCAAGGGTGAAGTACACGGTATATACTGACGCGTCTCGCGTTGGTTTTGGGTGTGTGCTGATGCAGAAGGATAGGGTGATTTCGTATGCCTCGAGACAATTAAGGAAGCACGAGGAGAATTACCCTACACATGACCTGGAGTTGGCAGCAGTCATCTTTGCATTGAAGCTCTGGAGACATTACCTCTATGGAGAGGAGTTCGAGCTTTTCTGCGACCACAAGAGCCTTAAGTATATATTCACGCAGCGAGACTTGAATATGAGACAGCGCCGATGGATGGAGACCTTGAAGGACTTCAAGTTCGAGGTTTCCTACCATCCTGGCAAGGCGAACCTTGTGGCAGACGCGTTGAGCCGCAAGAAGATGATTGCATTTGCGGCACCGCTGATGATAGCCGAGTGGGACATGATGGAGTTTGTGCGCGACTTCGAGCAGAGAGACTCACTGTCGAGGAGCCTTTTGAGTGTGTTGCGCACGTTCGCGGCCACGGCCACTTATGACGACAGGATTGTTGAGGCCCAAAGGGGCGATATACGGCTGTCTGAGCTTCGAGAGCAGGCTAGCGACGCCGTGGATTCCGAGTGGAGAGTTGGTTCTGATGGGGGTTTACGATTCCGTGGCCGCCTATGTGTTCCTGATGTGGCTGACTTGAGACGCGAGCTTCTCGAGTCTGCCCATAACTCGAAGCTTGCGATGCATCCTGGTAGCACGAAAGAGTGTACCAGGACATGAGACGGACTTACTGGTGGGACAACATGAAGGCCCACATCGCTGAGTATGTATCTCGGTGTCTGACGTGCCAGCAGGTCAAGGCAGAACATCGCCGACCTCCTGGACTGCTTCAGCCCATGCCTATAGCGGAGTGGAAGTGGGACTTCATCTCCATGGACTTCATATCTGGGCTGCCGAAGACGAGGAAGGGACATGATTCTATTTGGGTGATTGTGGACCGGTTGACCAAATCAGCCCATTTTCTCCCTATCAGAGTTACGAACTCTGCAGACGAGCTGGCTAGACTGTACATCAGAGAGATCGTTCGTCTGCATGGAGTTCCCTTAGAGATCGTGTCGGACAGAGACACGCGATTCACATCCATCTTCTGGACTCGTATCCAGGAGGCGATGGGTGTGAAGTTGAAGTTCAGTACAGCGTTTCATCCTCAGACTGATGGGCAGACAGAGCGGGGTGAATCAGATTTTGGAGGATATGTTGCGAGCGTGTGTGTTGGACTTCAAGGACAGCTGGGATGACTGTCTTCCGTACGCAGAGTTCGCCTACAATAACAGCTTCCAGGCGACTATTGGTATGGCGCCTTATGAGGCTTTATATGGTCGACCTTGTAGGGCACCGCACTGCTGGGCAGAGGTTGGCGAGCGCAGCCTGATTGGCCCGGAGTTGGTCCAGACGACTACAGAGAAGATTGATATCATCAGGCGTCGATTACGCACAGCGCAGAGCAGACAGAAGAGTTACGCCGATACGAGGCGGCGGACCGCTGGAGTTCGATGTCGGGGATCATGTCTTCCTTCGAGTTTCCCCTATGAAGGGAGTCCTTCGGTTCGGGAAGAAGGGGAAGCTCACACCGAGATTTATCGGTCCATTTCAGATACTGGATCGAGTGGGTGATGTGGCGTATCGTCTCGCCTTGCCTACGCCGCTTGCTTCTGTACACAACGTATTTCATGTCTCTATGCTGAAGAAGTACGTTCCTGATCCTACGCATATCATCAGATGGGAGCAGGTACAGTTGAGCGAGGATGCTACGTACGAGCTGCGCCCGACGCGTATCCTTGATAGGAAGGAGCAGGTACTACGTAGCAAGGTCATCCCACTTGTGAAGGTGCTGTGGACACATCATTCCGAGGAGGAGGCTACCTGGGAGACTGAGGCCGAGGTCAGAAAGAACTACCCTCAGATTCTCGAGGACTACGAAAAGGTATAAATTTCGAGGACGAAATTTTTTGTTTAAGGGGGGTAGATTGTAACGACCTGAAAATTCCGTACATTGGGCCGAGTACCACCTCGACCAGAAATCACATAGGATTAAATCCTTAGAAATTTAACAAAGTTAACTAAGTACTAAACTCGGTAAATCATGAAATCCGGGTGGGATCGCTTTAAATACGATCTGTGCAAGACCCAAAACTTGCAGAATTGGTGACTCTAGGTTACCCTAAAGTCTAGAGCCAAACTCATTACCCGTCTGCTCTCGGGACTGAAACGAAACTTCGTATGAGGTCTAGATCGCACATCGGGAGTCCGATTAACACGAAGCTAAGGAACCAGGACCGCCCCACTGGGGCTTGACAATCATCTCAAAAATCAGATGATTCCGATGTCCCACGGCCATTATTTTCACTCCGGAGCGAGGGAGGAGGGAGTGTGAAAAACACTATTTCCATCAAGAGAAAATATCTGGAATAGTGATCTGGCACCTTTCGGTTGCACGTCAGTATTAAGCAACCTGACCGTCGGAATCAGACCAAATTACACCCTCGGATTAAGAAAAATTTCAGGAACATTTACATGTACTCAGAAATTCGATCGTGGCCCACGGACCGTTGAACTGAATGAAAGTGGTCCGCCACGTGCGATCTGGGAATCCGATCGAGCCGAAAACGTAATCCCACGTGGATCCGCAGTGGGTGAGCTTAAGTCGACGTTTGGCTCAAAGAGGGCCACCAGAACACCCCTTTTGAGCTTGGAAATTGGCGAAATGCCTATGTAAGCAGTGCCCTTGAACCTGAGTCTATTTGGGAAGGTTTGTGGCTATAAAAGGGGCTTAGAACAGCCCCTCTCACAGCCATACGAATTTGGGTTAAAACCCTAAGAGAGAAAGAGAGAAAAGAGAGAGAACTTGTGGAGATCGAAGCCGATCTTCCTCCTGCTGCTTCCACCTCTCCCACGGCCTACACCGCGCTATTCCAAGAGGTTTCCCGGCGGTTTCCACCCCATTTGAAGGTAAGAAACCCTAACCCTAGGTCTGATTTGAGCCTAATTAGTGATAGGTTAGGAAAGACTAATCGAATGCGATCTTTAGGCTAAGAAACTCCCGTATACGGAAGCACCAACCTTCTTGCTGATTCGTTGGAATTCCAAGGGCTGAGGTGAGGACTTTAAGCGTATAAGTTACGGTTTTCAACGCTTTCAATGACAGATAATGATAGATTCATGATCTGCATGCAAATGCACATGTACAAAGTGCTTTCCGTTTCCTGTTTCGATTAGCGATATAAGATTATGGAATTTTACATACTCTTGATATACGTAGAAATACCGTATACGTATTTTGTTGAGAAAATGTTTGACATGTTTATTTAATGTTTGATTATATCATGTGTGGATAAAATACTAGTTCGGCGAAAGAGATCGCAAAAATATATGTTCATGTGTAAATGCCATGTATGTCGAAATTGCGTATTCTAGAAATCCCGCATGCGTGCGGATTTTGGATATGTAATTGTAATGATTATTGGTTGTATGAATACGATATACGCGGGAAAAAATACTCCGGGGCTTAGGGACAGCCCAATCACGAACTTGCCTAACATACGTCATGTATGTTGGAAATGTGTATTCTAAGTGTTTGTGTATGTGCATGTAGGTGTACATGTGCATGTACTAGTGCCTTAGATAGGCGCTGATATGGGTCTCCAACTCCCTTAGAGACATGTAGGATCCCCTCCATGCGGTGGTTCACCGCAACCACTTAATTGTAGTGCACACACAATTCTATCCCTATGGGGATAGTGCTTTAGTACATGCATTACAATATGCTTATAACATGCTTCTCAACATGCCTTGTACATGCTACTCATGTCTTACTTTATGCTTTATAAACATGCCGACTAACATGCTTGTATTGCTTGTTTACCATGCTTTACTTCACATGCTAGCGATGAAAACTGTTTGAGTTTGGGACTATGTTTATAGTCCAAACACTCGGTACCAGACTTGTGACCAGACTTGTGATTGTGGCTGAGATTCATGTCGCCACAAAGGACGGGTCCGGCGAACCCGAGTCGTACTTCGGTTGGCGATAGTGGTTGGCCACGCGGAGTGCTTTTGCGCTCCATATCGCTCAACTTGTGGTGCGCTCGAGCTAGTCAGGCTCGCCACTTGAAACGAAGTGTAGTTGTGTGTTCACCTTGTTTGGTCGCTACTGCTTGAACCTAGGGTACCAAACTTACCAGTGGTGATTCCTGTTTAACCATGGTACCTAGATCCGCTAAGACGCATGAGCCGGGCATGGTGGTATGGGACACCGTGGTCGAGCTGTCGGCCTATGCTGGGGCCATGTGCCTCCCCGTAGTGACCATTGCGCAACTATCTCGTGAGCCGAATACGGTGGTATGGGACACTGTATTCGAGCTGTCGATACTTCGGCGAGAGCCGAGTACGGTGAGATCTGTGCTCGTGCTGACGGGCGACGAGTCCTCCGTGGTATCATCGAGTGTACTTTAAGTATCTGTGATTGGCCACGAGCCTTTCACAGTAACTAGAGTGTGAGTTGAGCCGAGTACGGTGAGACCTGTACTTGAGCTGACGGCTAGTGATTGAGCCGAGTACGGTGAGACCTGTACTCGAGCTGACGGCCAGCAATTGAGCCGCATACGGTGAGATCTGTATCCGCGCTGACGGGTGACGAACCTGTTGTGATGCCATCACTAAGCTTCTCAAACCATAACATCGTATGAGAATAACTAGGACTGACGACCCTAGAATGGATCATGTTGGAATGATACAAGGGAGGTACCTTAGTTTCCCAATACTGCTGATTGAAATGGACTAATAATAACTTGGCAATCACGAGCATCATCGCACCGCATGTGCTTTGTAGATGTGGCGCACTGAGGGAGTTAAGCATTCGCGAACGTAAGATGATGTCGCTTGAGGGTGGTTTGGCAAGGGCATACAGCATCATGTCATATCATTTTTGCATTTAACAAGAGTAGTTAGAAATGCTTGATTTGTACTGCTTTATCATTACTGCTTGGTTGATTTGATAACATGTTAACTTATGCATTATTGTTCCACTGAGTTAGCTACTCACTCCCACGATACGGGACGGTGTTGTACACACCAACCAGACTCTGTTGCAGGATTAGAGGGCGCCTTGGTTCAGGAGCCAGAGCCCGACGTTGATGAGGACCAGGAGGAGTTCTCTTTCATGCAGTATTCTGACGGCTACGCCTAGGCCGGCTGCATCGCGGGACTTTTGGGGCCTCTTTTGAGGATGTTTTGTGGTTTTTTTTTAATTTACAAACTTTACATGTATATTGGTGCTCAGCTAGTGCTCATACCCTGAAGTTCAGAAAATTTTGTTACTTTACATACTTGTATATAAAATTTCAGTCTTCCGCTGTTTTTAAATGCAATTGAACTGGGTATGAATTACTGTTTTGGTTAATCTCATTCATGTTTATTGCGCTAACTCAGACAACATTTAACCGACATTGTGTATGTTGCATAAGTGATGCGTTGGAACTCGGGAGTTGAGTTCGTACTCGACCCCCGAATTTCAGGGCGTTACATTGTATGTCCTAACATGATCAACGGATGGAAAGTGTGGATTTCCCACAAACATCACACTGGCCTCACCTAGCTTCCCAATTCATGTTGGAGGCTTTCCAAGCAATCAACCTACTAGTGTGTTTTATTTTACCAGCACATTTTAAGGCGTAAGTCAAAAAATGAAGAATATCCAAATCTCCATTGACCACACCATTATAAGTAGATGAAGTGAAAATACAAATGTTAACCTAATCTAAATTCTTTTTGGGTTTCAAAAAGTTTTTAATTACACTCTTCTCCTGCAGTGTCATCCACCAAAAATTAAAATTGTTCTAAATTGAGCTGGAAAATAGATGGATGGTGTGGATTAATCACATGCATAAACATGATGCTTACAAAGCTTTTCCAGCACCGACTTTATAACCATCTGTCTGCGCCGACATTGGTACGGGGACAATACCTGGGATTTGGGATTATTATTATATTTTTTATTTTTATTTTTTTTTCTGGTTAGCCCATTAGTACACCCACTGTCAGTTCACACTTCACTGTTAGGCTATTAGCTACCCCCTCTAAGGAATCCATAGCAAAACAAATACTTAGGGAAAATACAAATATCTGGTTAATCCCAAAACTATATTAAATAATTTCTATATTAACATATATTAAACCATTTCTATATTAAACAAATTCTAAAAGTAAAAAATCAAAAATAAAAAATCAAACCCACACATTACCGGGTGCAGGGCAGGGCGATGACGGACGAGTGGCCGCCTGGCAGGGACGAACTGCGGCACCGGACGAGTGGCAGGGACGAGCTCCATCACCAGACAGGGACACCGGACAGGCCGCAGGGACGAGCGGCAGGGTCTAGCACCACTGGACGAGTGAGAGAGAGAGAGAGAGGGAAGAAGAGGGACGACCGGATGGGCGTTGGGAAAGGGAGGGGAGAGAGAGAGAGAGAGAGGGTTTTTCTTTTCGAACGGCCGCTGGGAGGGAAGAAGGGTTTCGAATGGGCACTGCTTGAAAATGACGGGTGAGTAGGTTTTTTTGGGTGGGCTTATATATACGGGTACGAGTGGAGTGCGAGTCGAGTACCGAGTCAAGTACCGAGTCGAGTACCAAGTCGAGTACCTCTTAACTCGTACTCTACTCGTAATCTAAATGAGTCTTAGAAACCCGCTCGTACTCGGCTCTAACTCACACGAGTCGAGTATTCCGAGTCGAGTCGAGCGAGTACCCGAGCTTAGTTTGCTTGTGTACAGCTCTACTCATAGCTTGGCCTTTTCAGTAAAGAAGTTTTGAATCAATATAATATTTGTTTTCCCTCTATATCTAGGTCTTTGTGACCTTATGAACAGTATGGATGGGAATTAGATGCTTTGGTGGGCCCTCTAAATTTTTAACCATGAAAATCATTATCACCACTGTTAGATGTGGTATGGTCCAGTTGATCCTTTGATATGATTCATTTTTTTATGATACTCTATATTGATCTCTAAAAGTAGATGAATTGTGTTGTACTCGGCCCATTTGACACGGCCTATTCGACTCGGCCCATTTAACTCGGCCTATTTGACTCGACCATTTGACTCGGCCCATTCGACTCGGCCCATTTGAATCGGCCCATTCGATTCGACCCCATTTGAATCAGCTAATTTGACTCACCCAATTGAATCGGCCCATTCGATTCGGCCCATTGATACGGCTTAATGTTATATATATTGGCCCATGAGTGAGGCTCAATGTGATGTGTATATGCCCCATAAACAAGGCCCGTGATGATATATATTAGGCCCTTATATTAGGCCATGGGTCCATTATACGATTGGCCCTGTGAGCGTCATTCCTTGGGAGCAATGTTAGTTAAGGTCCACATTGATGGGCAATGATGGTTGGACGTCCACATTATGACCTTCCCTTAAGCCTTGTTAGGCCCATTCTCATCATTTCTACTAGGTTAACCCAAACGCTTAGGCCTCATTGATCCATCATCGGCCATCCATCTATGGACTCCGCCGTGTGTCGAGGTTGATTACCGATGTCGATTGCCGATACCTGCAACCGTTGCCGATTATGAGTTTGTGACAGCATAGCATTATGATACATGCCCATATGCATCATTTGTATGTTTGTTATGAGGTGTGATTGGCCATTGCATATGCCATAGTGTAAGTGGTTTATAGGACTCCCTGATAGGTAGAGTTACCCCACATGAGCGCACGGTATGCGTAGGATTGATACATGATTGGACTACATGACTCATGCACTTTACATTTATGTGATTGTGATTACTATGCGCCCTAGCGACATCGGGGCGGTAGGACCTCCACAGGTACATCGTGGATGGCAGGATCGAACACAGGAAATATTGTTACTGAGCATCGAGGCGTCATATATGTCCCTGGGTGAAAATCCCTAAACCCGATGGTACCGGAGGATGACTCCAACATCGAGACCGAGTGGATACATGAGCGCATGAGGGCCGAATACCAGGATGCCACGTTTTCCACTGTGTCGTGGTCGGTTAGAAAGGGGTGTGGCCATACTCACCCGAGGGTAGGGGGCATTACTAGGCTGAGTATGACCAGCTCGTGAATGGGTCCGCTATCGACATGCCAGATAGGTATTGATAGACTATTGGTCAGGCGGATAGTGAGGTTTCTTACGCTTACTTGGACTGCACGCTTGGGAAAGGGGCAATGCCATTTGGAGTGTACTAAACCCTGGTGATTATCTAGAGTGAGAACCGTACTGATATTTGATGCTCTAGTAAGGAGCTACATTGATATGTGGATGAGGATTGGTATGCATGAGTTGCATTTTGCATCGCATGGCCTTGATATGGCCGATAATATTTATGTTTTACACCGCATAGCCTTGGTACGACTAATTGTGAAAGTGCCCTGGTTTGTCAATTAGCGTGAGTGTTGAGTCAGTCAGACTGTAGAGCCTCATAGGAAGATAAAATCATCAAAGCGTCTGCCTCAACCGGATGTGTGTAAGCTCGCCACAGGTAAATCTAAAGCCTCACATCCCATGTCCCAAAACACCAGGTATATAAAACCCTAAAACGAACTAGAACATCATAGGGTTTTTTAGTTAAGAAAACTTTTTCAAAATAGAAAAATTCTCTAAGTTTCTTGCTTTGTCGATTTTCTCGATATGATCGACCTGCGCTGTCGATGTCCTCGATACCTAAACGATATCATCAGAATGAAGACAAAAGTGTCCAGCAACCACATGAACATCTAGACAGATTTATCGAGTGTATCGATATACCTATCGATATCGTCGATATTCAAATCTCGAGTCCATTGAAGGTGACTCAATAATATCGATAAGCAGATCTCCGACGCCCCTGTTTTTCTTAAGAATATCATATATGCATTGATATATCGAAGCCTCCTCGATACCATTGAAGTTCAAATCTTGATGATATCGGAAGTCTCTCGATGATATCGATCTTAGGCGCCAAGTTCTTCCAGCAAAATATTTCAGGATGGTTTATCTATGATCGGGGGTCTCTTGATAGAATCGATATTCAAATGTCGATAATATCAGTACGGTCTCGATTGCATCGAACATGAACATAAACTGTCCAGCAAACTTAAAGAAAAATCCATTGGATTTATCGATGCATCGACACAGGTATCGATATCATCGACATTCAAATTTCGATGATCTCGATGGTCCATCGATCATTCTTGTAAACCTGAAATATCTCATGTCAAGTCTTTCTCATTATTCAAATGTCGATGAATCGACACTAGTATCGATTGTATCGGAGTTCAAAATCCGATGTCATCGATACTTGTTTCGATCCCATCGACAGCTGGCAAAAGGTTTCAAAAGCGTATGACATTGAGTTTGTGTCATCAAGCGGCCAGTTGATGCGATCGAGAGTATATGCTCGATGATATCGAACTCTGTCATAAATGTGACCATTTTATATCCGTTGGAACCTTTTGCCTATATATATAGAGGGCTTGTTTATTATTGCTGGGAGAGAAAGAAGAGAGTGCTTTTGTGTTTTACCTTAGATCATATACCTAAAGCCCTTTTTCTCAGGGAAGTTCATCCTCCAATCCACCCTCATCATTGACATTCAATAAAGTGGATTAAGGAATGAACTTCCGCATTCAAGGATCCTCCAGCTACTATCTTAATTGCAAATCATTAAGCTGGGATGCCTTGAATGCATAATCAGAATCACTCTATCTTCCTTATAGGAAAACATTTTATAGAGTAAGATTCTGTCTTAACCTTGATCCAACCCGAAGCCTCGCATTGGTACATCATTTGTGTTGTGGATCAAGGAAATCGAAGATTCTTCATCAACAAGGAGAAAATCTTCGTCAATGTGTTGAATAGGACTCATCCACTTATTTGTAAGTTATTAGAGTCTAGAGGACACTTATGATCATTCCATTTTAGGATTAGGTCTTAGGTATTTCTCACCCTTGCAAGCCGTCATAGGAGGCCTCCGGCAGAGTGTACATAGTGGGTACATTGTGTGGACCCTTGCTCTGTGGAGAGCATAAACATCTGGTTGAAGGTGAACCTGTCTAAAACCTTAGGTGATCCAAGTGAAACCTCTGTTAGGATCTTATGGAAGATCCTTGGCCAGTGTGCCTAAAAGTGGGTGCGTGTGTTGACCCTTGCTCGTCAGAGCATAAACAGTCAGCCTCAGTGTAAGTTGTAAAGGTTGAAGGTGAACCTGATTTAAAACCTTAGGTTTGAGGTGAACCGCTGTGAAACCTCCTTAGTGAAATCCGGTACACTCAAGGGTTGTGCGGTTACTGGGAGTGGAGTAGACAAGTAGTCGAACCACTATAAAAATGACTGTGTTTGAGATTGTTATTCTTCTGTTTGTGTGATTTACTTTAATATTTTTCATATCTAAGTATCTGAGATCACACCTCACACACATACACAGTTATATCCATCAAAAACTAGTTTGCATGTTGTTCACTTCTTAAATAGTATGTGATTGGATCCTCTACCGGGCTTGGAAGCCAGTAGAGTTACTTTTGAGTAATCCTAATATGTGTATGTTATTAGGATTAGTGTAATAGGATTTTAAATAAACCATAAAAACTTTAAAAAGTCCTATTCACCCCCCCTCTAGGACATATAGCTTGGTTTCCATTTCAGTTTTTCTTTTCGAACGGACTGCTGGGAGGAAGAAGGTTTCCGAATGGGTGCTGTCTTGAAAGACAGGTGAGTATTTTTTTTTTTTTTTTGGTGGGCTTATATATACGGGTACGGTAGAAGTACGAGTTAAGTAACCCGAGTCAGCACACGAGTCAGTACAAAAAGTCAAGTACCTCTTACTCTACTAATCTACTCGTAATCTAAATGAGTCTTCAAAACCCACTCGTACTCGTCTCTAACTCCACGAGTCGAGTATTCCGAGTCGAGTCGAGCGAGACCGAGCTTAGTCCTGCTTGTGTAACAGCTCTACTCATAGCTTAGCCTTTTCAGTAAAGAAGTTTTGAATCAATAAATATTTGTTTTCCCTCTATATCCTCGGTCTTTGTGACCTATGAACAGTATGGATGGGAATTAGATGCTTTTGTGGGCCCTCTAAATTTTTAACCATGAAAATCATTATCACCACTGTTAGATGTGGTATGGTCCAGTTGATCCTTTGACATGATTCATTTTTTTATGATACTCTATATTGATCTCTAAAAGTAGATGAATTGTGTTGTACTCGGCCCATTTGACTCGGCCTATTCGACTCAGCCCATTTGACTCGGCCCATTCGACTCGGCCATTTGACTCGGCCCATTCGACTCGGCCCATTTGATCGGCCCATTCGAATCGACCCATTTGAATCAGCTAATTTGACTCAGCCCAATTGAATCGGCCCATTCGATTCGGCCCATTGATACAGCTCGATGTTATACATATATTGGCCCATGAGTGAGGCCCAATGTGATGCGTATATGCCTCATAAACAAGGCCCGTGATGATGTATATTAGGCCCTTATATGAGGCCGTGGGCCCATTATACGATTGACCCTGTGAGCGTCATTCCTTGGGAGCAATGTTGGTTAAAGGTCCATATTGATGGGCAATGATGGTTGGACGTCCACATTGTGACCTTCCCTTAGGCCTTGTTAGGCCCATTCTCATCATTTTCTACTAGGTTAACCCAAACGCTTGGGGCTCATTGATCCATCATCGACTGTCCATCTATGGACCCGCCCCCGCCTTGTCGAGGTTGATTATCGATGTCGATTGCCGATACTCGCATCCGTTGTCGATTATGAGTTTGTGACAACATAGCATTAGATACATGCCCATATGCATCATTTGTATGTTTGTTATGAGGTGTGATTGGCCATTGCATATGTCATAGTGTAGGTGGTTTATAGGACTCCCTGATAGGTAGAGTTACCCCACATGAACGCACGGTATGCGCAGGATTGATACATGATTGGACTACATGACTCATGCACTTTACATTTATGTGATTGTGATTACTATGCGCCCTAGCGACTCAGGGCTATGACCTCCACAGGCACATCGTGGATGGCAGGATCGGACACAGGAAATACTGTTACTAAGCATCGGGGCATCATAGATGTCCTTGGGTGAAAATCCCTAAACCCGATGGTACCGGAGGATGACTCCAACGTCGAGACCGAGTGGATACCTACGCATGAGGGCCGAATACCAGGAGGCCGCGTCTCCCACTATGTCGTGGTCGGTTGGAAGGGGTGTGGCCTTACTCGCCCGAGGGTAGGGCATTACTAGGCTGAGTATGACCAGCTCGTGAATGGGTCTACTATCGACGTGCCAGATAGGTATTGACAGACTATTGGTCAGGTGGATAGTGAGGTTTCTTACGCTTACTTGGACTGCGCGCTTGAGAAGGGGCATGCCATTTGGAGTGTACTAAACCCTGGTGATTATCTAGAATGAGAACCGTACTGATATTTGATGCTCTAGTAAGGAGTCGCATTGATATATGGATGAGGATTGGTAAGCATGTTTGCATTTCGCATCGCATGGATTTGAAATGGCCAATAATATTTATGTTTTGCACCGCATAGCCTTGGTACGGCTGATTGTGAAAGTGCCCTGGTTTGTCAATTAGCGTGAGTGTTGAGTCAGTCAAACTGCAGAGCCTCATAGGAAGATAAATCAAAGCGTTTGCCTCAACCGGATGTGTGTAAGCTCGCCACAGGTAAATCTAAAGCCTCACATCTCATGTCCCAAAACACCAGGTATATAAACCCCTTAAAACGAACTAGAACATCATAGTTTTTAAGTTAAGAAAACTTTTTCAAAATAAAAAAAATTCTCTAGTTTTCTGACTTTGTCGATTTTATCCATACACATCTCGATATGATCGACCTACGCCGTCGATGTCCTAGATACCTAAACGATATCATCGGAATGAAGACAAAAGTGTCCAGCAACCACATGACATTTGGACAGATTTATCAATGTATCGATATACCTATCGATATCATCGATATTCAAATCTCGAGTCCATCGAAGGTGACTCAATAATATCGATAGGCAGATCTCCACGCCCTATTTTTTCTTAAGATATCATATATGTATTGATATATAAGCCTCCTCGATACCATTGAAGTTCAAATCTTGATGATATCGGAAGTCTCTCGATGATATCGGTCTTGGCGCCAAGTTCTTCCAGCAAAATATTTCAGGATGGTTTATCTATGATCGGGGGTCTCTTGATAGAATCGATATTCAAATGTCGATAATATCAGTACGGTCTCGATTGCATCAACCATGGACTAAACTGTCCAGCAAGCTTAAGAAAAATCTATTGGATTTATCGATGCATCGACACGGGTATCGATATCATTGACATTCAAATTTCGATGATCTCGAAGGTCCATCGATCATTCTTGTAAACCTGAAATATTTCATGTCAGACTCTCTCATTATTCAAATGTCGATGAATCGACACTAGTATCGATTGTATCGGAGTTCAAAATCCGATGTCATTGACACTTGTTTTGATCCCATCGACCAGCTGGCAAAATGTTTCAAAAGCGTATGACATTAGTTTGTGTCATCGAGCGGCCGGTTGATGCGATCGAGAGTATATGCTCAATGATATCGAACTCTGTCATAAATGTGACCGTTTTAATATCCGTTGGAACCTTTTGCCTATATAAATAGAGGGCTTGTTTATTATTGCTGGGAGAGAAAGAAGAGAGTGCTTTTGTGTTTTAACCTTAGATCATATACCTAAAGCCCTTTCTCTCAGGGAAGTTCATCCTCCAATCCACCCTCATCATTGACATTCAATAGAGTGAATTGAGGAATGAACTTCCGCAATCAAGGATCCTCCAGCTACTATCTTAATGGCAAATCATTAAGCTGGATGCCTTGAATGCATAATCGGAATCACTCTATCTTCCTTATAGGAAAACATTTTATAGAGTAGGATTCTGTCTTAACCTTGATCCAACCCGAAGCCTCGCATTGGTACATCATTTGTGTTGCGGATCAAAGAAACCGAAGATTCTTCATCAACAAGGAGGAAATCTTTGTCAATGTGTTGAATGAGACTCATCCATTTATTTGTAAGTTATTAGAGTTTAGAAGACACTTGTGATCATTCCTTTTTAGGATTGGGTCTTAGGTATTTCCCACCCTGCAAGCCGTCATAGGAGGCCTCTGGCGGGAGTGTACATGGTGGGTGCGTTGTGTGGACCCTTGCTCTGTGGAGAGCATAAACATCAGGTTGAAGGTGAACCTATCTAAAACCTTAGGTTCAAGGTGATCCAAGTGAAACCTCCGTTAGGGTCTTACGGAAGATCCTTCGCTAGTGTGCCTAAAAGTGGGTGCGTTGTGTTGACCCTTGCTCGTGAGAGCATAAACAGTCAGCCTCAGTGTAAGTTATAAGGTTGAAGGTGAACTTGATTTAAAACCTTAGGTTTGAGTGAACCCCTGTTAACCTCTTTAGTGAAATCTGGTACACTCAAGGGTTTGCGGTTACCGGGAGTGGAGTAGACAAGTAGTCGAACCACTATAAAAATACTGTGTTTGATATTGTTATTCTTCTGTTTATGTGATTTACTTTATATTTTTCATATCTAAGTATCTGAGTTCACACCCACCTCACACACCTACACATACAAATATATCCATCAAAAACTAGTTTGCATGTTGTTCCACTTCTTAAATAGTTTGTGATTGGATCCTCTACCGGGCTTGGAAGCCAGTAGAGTTACTTTTGAGTATCCTAATATGTGTATGTTGTTAAGATTAGTGTAATAGGATTTTAAATAAATCATAAAAACTTTAAAAAGTCCTATTCACCCCCCTTTAGGACATATTGGCACATTCCTAATTCAACTAAAGCAGTCTTCACCGCTATTTCAGATTGCATTTACGTACACATCAGCATGATTCCACATTACTCTGACATTGCATTTTGAGCACGCTTATATTGCGCACACACTTACACCACCCTCTAAGCTTTCTATAAGCTTATGCACGATTGATGCGTGCAGGTGACGCCAGGACGCAGTCGTAGCTTGGCCGCAGTATGAGTGTGCAGTCGAGCTTCAGGAGTTTCCGTTATCACTATCTTGTATTTCCTTCATACACATTGTACTTTAAAGTTTTTAATCATAGTGAATTTTATGATAGTGTTCTTGTGGTTATTGTTCGTGGGTTATGCTTATTATGAATCAAACATGCTTGAAATCCTCCTTGTAAAATCCCAGGATCGAAACCTGGTGTATGGGTGCCGGGAGCCGAGAATGGGGTACTAAGGAGGCTGTCGGCGCCGGATTCGGCGATCTAAAATTTTGTGAGCATGGTTTTTGAGTTTGGGGCGTGACGTGATGTCTCCCTCTTACTCAAGCGATATCGTGATTCATATAAAACTTTTCCTACATTGAGATCTACCTAGGGTTTAGATATAAGGGTAATGTGAGGGATTCCTTTAAAACTTACACTAATTTGAGTTGATATAATTTATATTATTTTTTGCATACTTTTATATTACTGTGATTTTTCATATAATTGATTGATGGACCGTTATTAATTATTTATCCTTTTGAGAATTATGGTTAAGGTATGATTTTAATTGTGCATGATTTTTATGAATTTATGTGAAGTGATAGATACAAGTCTTGCCCTTTGCCAATTTTAAGAGCGACACGTGCTTCCACTCTATATTGAGTTGGCCTTTTGTTCATCTCCCCTTATTCTTATTGACTTAGCCTATTTGCTACTCTTCTCTTTTATTGAGATAGTTTAATGCTACTTTTCTCCTTTATTAGGTTAGCCTTGTGCTACCTCCCTTTATGGCTTGGGCATGTGTCTTGGAATTCCAAAACTCCCATGGTTCAATTTATTTCTCCTTTGATGCAAGTGATGTGTTAGAGGTCTCACATCTAGTGATTCATATATTTTATCATGGACGTAATGCGCTCTGGGTAGTGACCCTCTTGGTCGACGTGTAATTCCATGGATTTTGGGTAGTGGTGCATAAATCGATGTAAGTAATCTGCAATGCGTGTTACATCACTTCCAAGATTAGATGTCGCAAATAGTCGCTTCATGAATAAATCATGTCATGTAATTCATCTGATCCGTGTGTTATGCCGTCTTGAGGTGTTCACGTGAATCCACGATAGCGTTGGACACGCCGGGGAATCTCCGTAGTGTGAGAATGCGGGGCGAGCAGGTTTTCTATGAATTATATTCCACATTATGATGATCATTACGTATGATGGACCGTACACACTTTACTAGGCATGCATTCATATATATATATATATAATATATATATATATTGTGTATACTGATACCACTCGTAGTGGTGGAGTACGAGACGTATCAGAACCCTCACATTATTCTTATGAATCTCTTGAATTATTGTTAATCTTAAAGGATAACCATCACTATGACTAGGACATTAAACCCTCTCCAATCATACAGATGTTGCAGGTGAATTACGGGTTGACGATACGGACGATAATCATTCTGTGGAAGATATGTTTGAATAAAGAAGAAGAATGACAGAAAATTTATTTGTTTATATGTTTTCCGTTGTTTACTTTAATATGATATAATAAGCTCCCATTGAGAGGGCGTTTGAAGATTAGTCAGATGCTTTTTATTATAATAATAAATACAGTTGATTTTACTCTTGTGAATGCTTACCTTCGTGAATGTAACTAAATGTGATATAAATGGAAAAAAAAAAAAACAAGGTATGATTTTGAAGCACCTAATTTTTACATTATTAACACCTGAAATTCTCGGGAACGAGTATATATTCGGGCCACGAAAATTTAGGATGTTACAATAACCCCCTCCTCCACCTCCACCTTTATCGCCAGAATCATCCTTTGATTATTTTTTTACAGCTTCAAATATAGGAGAACTATGGGCTAACTCTGAGTTGGAGGTGTTCAAAAGATGGTCGTTTACTTCTTCTGAATCGAATGGTGGAGATGCCTTTCCATCGTCCTAATTCATAGATTCAATGAGTTTTTTTAGCCGCATTTTATGATCTGATTTGTACGGGATTCCCAACCGCCTATAAAATGCTACAAGACTTTTAAGAAACTTTGATGATTTACTCGTACTTGCTTCACCACCATGTTGTCCCGGAAGGGGTGAACGTTGTTGTCTGGTCCTGGATGTCATTGTAACGCCTAAAATTTTTGCGGCCTGAGTATAAACTAGTGCCCGAGAATTTTAGGTGTTAACAATGTAAAAATTGGATGCTTCAAATCACACTTAAAAAAAAATAAATTACATCCAGTTACATTCATGAAGGTAAATCATTCATGAGAGTAAATCAACTGTATTTATTATACCACTAGTGTAAAAGAATTCAATAAATCTTCAAATGCCCTCTCAATGAGAGCTTATTATATTATCAAAGTTTGCAGTGGAAAATAAATAAAACTAATTGGGCACTATTCTTTTTCTCTATTCGAACCCGTTTTCCACAAAATGGTTGTCGTCCGTTATATCAACCTATAATTCACTTGCAACATCTGTATGGTTAGAGAGGGTCAATGCCCTACTCATAGTGGTGGTCATCATTTAAAGTTTAAAATGATTCAAATGATTCGTATGAATAACAAAAAGGTTCCGATACATCTCATACTCCACAAATACAAGTGGTATCGATATGCATAAACATTTTACATGAAATGCATGCCTAACAAAGTATGTGCGGTCCATCACACTCAGCGATCATCACAATGTGGAAAGTAGTTCAAAGATATCCGGCTCACCCCGCATCCCATACTACGGAGATTCGTTGGCATGTCTAACGTTAATATGGATTTATGCGAACATCTTAAAGGGCACAACACACAGATCGAATGAATTACGTGACACATTTGTTTATTTAGCGATTATTTGCGACATCCAATCCCGAAAGTGATGTAACACACATTGCAGATTACTTACATTGATTTGTGCCCCACTATCCAAAATCCATGGAATTACGTGTCGATTAAGAGGGTCACTACTCGAAACGCATTACGTCCACGATGATATATAGATCACTAGGGTGAGATTTCCAACGCGATACTTGCGTGATAAGGTAATAATGTGATGATTTAAATTGTGTAATAGTCATTTATAAGGTGATGATTCACAATAATAAAACTCGAAGCATGTAATAATAAGATAATCAATTCAATTCAATCGTAAATTTTAAAGGAAGAACCCTCACCTTTAGAACTGGATCTCTTTCTAAGGTTGTCAGTACTTGTTGTATATGACGTATGGTCAGATTTATCGTAATTCATACAGTTAGATTTTAGCATCATACTGATAAGCTCAAATACTAAAGTTTGTAGATCTAGGTTTTACACTAAATAGTAACTTAATTAGAACCTCAAAAGAATAATTTACCTTGTTTAGAAAATTCTTGCTTAATAGCTTGGATTCGCTAACATTCTACGTCGAGTTGTCCCTCTTTAACCCACAGTAGCACAACGATCTTCCTCTTCCTCCCTCTCTCTTTCTCTCTGTTTTAACTTCGCTATTTCTTTTCTTTCTCTTCCTAAGTTTCTATGTTCTCTCTCTGTTTCTCATATTCTGGGTGAAATCTCTTCAAGACAGGATATATAGGTGTGTTCGAGCAGCCATTGTATAAGAGGAAACATTCGACATGTTACACCTTGTGTGAAACAGTTCGTGGACGACTCAGGCATGAGTTATTCTGCTTAATACGATGCTCCATATTGTTAATGCAATATTAGTGGTATTTTGGTGGATGTCATGGGATTAGGTGGGCCTTTTGATGGGTGAGTTGGATCTTTGATCAGGCCCTATTAAGGAACTTACGGTTCTATTGTAAAATGAGGAAGATGATCCATCTTCCATGGTGAATTTGCGTCTAAGTTGTATTTCTTCAAAGTGTTGATCGTGGTGGTCCAGATTGTTCGGATGGTGCTTCATGGACCATAAATCGAAGGTTCAGGGTCCTTTGCTTAGTGGGTTTGCGCAGAAGAGCTTTTGCATGGTGCGGCTTGGTTCCGGGAAGAACGTAGAGATGCTGTGTTTATCCTAAGGTTCTTAACTCCTATCCCTGTTAGGAGTCAGAATCCTTCCAGGGATGTACAAACGGCTTGGATTAGTCGTAGAAGCCTGTCCCGTTCGAATCATGTGTAGTGTTGGCTTTGCGTGGGAGAGTTTCTGATTCTGTTGCCACTCACAAACGTAGAAAACATGGTTTTGAATGTTGTGCATTGCATGGTTTACATCGTAGATGAAAGGTCGTGATCCTCATATTATAAGGTCTGAATGGTGTAGATTTGGTTGGAAAGTTTTGTGTTGGATTAGCGTGAATTCAACTCTCGAGCAGGAATGAAAACAGGAAGTTTTCGGTTTGAAAACTCTTTTCGAGTGCAAGGATTCCAGACGCTGTTATAGCGTGTGGAAGTTGCCGGCTTCTGTTTCAATTGCAGTGGCCAGGTGGGGTCCACCGTGATGAGTTTTAAGAGATCCACTTCATCCATCTGTTTCTTTATATCATGTTAGGACACAAGGTTAAAAATAACGCAGATCCATTAATGAGGTGAACCACATGGTTTGAATTAGTTGAAGATGCTCACTCTTGTACATTTGAAGTGCTTCTGTCGAAATTAGAAATTTGGGGAAGGAAATTTCCTTCAAACACGTCTCTTTATGTGAGGCTAGCTTGTCCATTGTCTGCAGGTATAATGTGGGGTCCATCATAATTTTTATAAGGAATCCACTCCATTCATCAATATGAGCAGGTTGTTTTGGACCATGGGATTAAATATGGAGTTGATCTGAGGCTTAGGTAAGCTTATCTTAAAACTTCTTCTACCAAGTGCCAAAGCAGACTTGATCTTGATTAACACTCCACGCTTAATGATCAGGGCTCAATTTTAGAAGAAATGTGTAACCAGGAGAGGCAGATGATTGGGCAAAACTTGTGATTGATCGATAGTGGAAAAAGCTTTCTCACCTTTTGTGCTAAAAGGAAGGAATTGGTTTTAAATCAGTCAATACTCAATGGTGTAGGATCATAGATCGATGCCTAAATTTTGTATAATCTCGTAGTCGTATGAGGCCAAAGCATAGTCCAAATTGGAGTTGTGATTGATGGTGTAAAGTGGGTCAATCCGAAGCTCCAGATTTAGGAAGAGTTGGTAAGATTAAAACTGCTAACTTCGTTCCTAAGAAAAAGGCTACCAATATGGGGTTATCATATTTCACACTTGGTCCCTGTGATGGTCAATCTAAATCATTCATATGAAGGGAAATGTCCTACTATGAATACCCACGAGCTTTCCTCACTCAATGGACACCAAAATCAACGGTTAAGGGGCTGATTTGCCAATTGGGTCACTTCTACAATGATCTAGGAGTTGAAATTCGATGTGTATGGTTAATTTAGGTTACATAGGAATGACATAAAATCTCATATCAAACAGATCATGAAAACCATATGATCTAGAATTCAAGGGTCTAGGTTAATGACATTGTCGTAATTATTGCTGATATGAGAGTTTTGGAAAATTTAATGGTTCTACATGGTTATAGGCACGTTTTTAAGTAATTCTTACAAAATAACTTATATCTAAATCATTGTGAATAAAAATTTATTAACCAAATTAATTAAGGGAATGTACATATATAAACCAACATAATGGATGATTAGATGACATGTTAAAAATAGAAAAACTTGATGGTTAGTACTTTGATCATGTATGTAAGTGGGTGTACGATCAGTTTTGTAAAAGAATGAACACAAGTGAGTTTTTGAAGTAGTCAAGAGGTAGAACATGTATACCGTTAGATTGAAGTGATTTGTTCACGTGTAAGTTTCTTATATTGTAGTTCTGATGGTGGGTTAAGTATATTCATAGGTGGTGAATAAGATGAACGATCGGAATCTTGATTTGATATGTGTATGAGCAGATGCAAATATCAAGTAGTTAGTTTACATGATCGGCTGATCCAAACTCAAAGTGGACGGTCAGATATCTTTACTTATCGGTGGATAGTTGATTGAACGGTTGATTATGATGGACAAATAGGAATACTTAGACATATGATGATCTTGTCTTAAAATAAATGTTCAGATGACTTAATTTATGGATGAAGATCATTCTCAACGATCAGATTCATGTTAGAGAATAGATGTAAGGTTAGGATAGCTAAATTGGTATCATACACATGTACATACTAAGTTAAACTTCATGCTGACACTCGAGAACTTTCAATACTCAGGTATTGAAAAGTTCGGGGTGTTACAATTTACCTCCTTAAACAAAATTTCGTCCCTAAAATTTAATTACTTCTATCATTCTCTCTTGTTCTTCTTCTCTATTAACTGTGGAGGGCCTGGATGCAGTTCCTCTGCTTAACCCTTCTTCATTTATAATAGGCATACTTTTATATCTTGTGGTTGGTTGTATTAGTTATAATTGTAGGGGGAGGGGTGGAGAAAGTCTTTATATTTGAGTCGAGAATGACTCGAAATAAATCCTGGAATTCCTAAGGAGCTTTATTACAGGGTGCTGTGTCTCCTCCCCGACAAGCCAAATGTAATTTCAGCCGATTTGTTTTGTTTACAAATTATTTTTTTCCACACAACTTGCATTGTAACTTTATCTTTCCATCTTGGGAGTAGACTTAAACTCCATAATCCCATATATCTGCTGATGTATCATCGTCCAATGACATATATACAAGTGCATATTTTAAAGAAAAATATTTGGTTATGTTAAGGCAACATAAAAAAATAAGTTATAGTGATAAATAAATGCAATTAACAAACCATATAATATGAGATTTAAGCAACATTAATTAATTTAATAGTACAAATGAAAAGAGAGAAATATCCATCCACCCATAAAATATTACAATTTAAGTTTATAAAAAATAATTACAAATATCTTGTTGTAACTTGTAAGCAAATGCAAGAGAAATAGAAGGCAGTGTCTTATCCTACAGTTTATGCAATTATTGTAGGTACTGTCTCATTTTGCTTGTCACTTTTACCTTCCTCGAACTCCTCATCAACAGAGTTCTATTTTCCCCAGATCGGACGCAACCAATCCTATGTACAAATGAGCGCTTCAATTGATTCTGGTGTAAGCAAGCTTCGATACTTGTTCACGACCCTACTCCCCATACTAAAAGTAGATTCGGAAGCCACGATTGAAATTGGAATTGATAATGTCTTATGCCATTAACGAGAGCACATGGTATTATAAATTACGAGATTTCGTCTTCCACCAGTCCAAAACATCAAATTCTTCGTCTTTGTACTTTACAAGTGGCTCCTTGAGATAGTTTTCAAGTTCTGATTAGGTTCTCTATGTTTAACTCTCAACTTGTACCGGAAAATACATGAGATCATCAATCGTTTTTCGTGGTTCATCAACTGTAGAACTAGAACCCCCTTGAGGAGTTTTGTTTTTTTCGACGCCCACATAGAAATTGTACAAATCATCAACTACATCACGAATCTTATCGACCTCAGAGGCACTCTTCTTGCTATATAACTTATTACAAATGAATACAACCATGAACATCTTGTATTGAGGATTAAGAACGACTGCAACAGTCATTACCAAATTGCACTCAGACCAATACTTATCAAACTTTAACTGTATACCCATGATTTAATTGTAAAAAGTCTGGTCCGCTACGACTTCTGTGCAAGACATCTTTTATCCTCCAAAGTTCTGGCAAAAATATATTTGTTGTTGGATGTTTGCTGAAAATTTCTTCGTTGTGTCATAAAAAATTGAAAGGAACTTGCAAACTGATTCAGCTCTTGACCAATCATCTTCAGAAAGCAACCAAAGATTTGCACTATCACGCTCCGTATAGTGAGAAAATGCATCTCTGAAAGTTATCGCTGAATCCAACATTTCAAAAGTTGAATTCTAACGTATCATGATATCCAGCTTCATCGTTCTTTGAGATGACAAATTCAACCGCTTCACAATCTCTTTCCATTTATATAATCGTGAAGGTGACCCCTCTATATATATATATATATATATATATATATATATTATATATATATATATTTCACACACTCTCTTATGTTCTTGATCATTGGCTCAATTGTTTTAAGGCCAACTTGTACAATCAAGTTTAGGATGTGGGTACAACACCGAACATGAAATATCTTTCCACCAAAATACAAGTCACACTGGTGGCCCTAAACTGGTTTTACAAATTCATTATCATGCTATCATTTGCAGAGGCGTTGTTTAAAGTTATTGAGGAGATTTTCTTTTTAATGTCCCACTCCATAAGACTTTGTACATGTAGTATAAAATTATCAATCTAGTGTGAGGAGGCGCAAGATAATGAAAGTTTATGATTCTCTTCCAGAGCCTCCATTTGGCATCAACATAGTGAGCAATTAGTGACATATACTCATTTCGTTGATTGGATGCCGTCCACAAATCTGATTTCAAGCTAATTTGGAAAATCGATTCCAACTGTCCTTTCAACTTGAGCTTCTCGCTTTCATATATCTTCATGCACACTCTCTTTATTGTTGTACGGGAGACCTTGTTGTATCTGGGGTTGAGGCCTATAATTAATTCGACAAAAGCATGACTTTATACCATTTGAAATGGTCTTTCATTGACAATAATAAATTTGACCGTCAACTCATTTACATGGTCTTTGTTATACTTGTAGATGGACAATGTACCTTGCAACGGACCCACTAAAGATTGAGTAAATGAAAGTGTCTGTTACCCTGAGGTTTGAGTTCTCACTTTTTTATGACACTTCAGACTGCGTTTCTTTAGAGTTGTGGTTGACCCATCTAATTGCTTAGCATATTGAGTCTTGCAGTACTTGCATTATATCTTCACTCTATCATTTTTCATGGTTACTTCTTTAAAATCTTCCTACACTATATATATATATATATATATTATATATATATATATATATTTGCTTTTCCCATAATATATGACTGTAAGGTACTAATATCAATGGACACATCTTTATTTTCTAAACCTAATCCTTCATCTTTCAAGATCATCGGCGATGTAACTGACAAATCGTCTGAGATATTGGAAAGACCCTCACTAGCCATCTAATAGTTGAAAGATACTAAATCATATTAGCATTAACAATCTAATGCCTTAAATATTTATACTAAATCCTAAATTAGTCACCCATCCAAGGTTGGATAGATTGTAATACTTTCATATTTCCATTTAAACGCCCACACCGAAAATCCAGCAGCATTTCCCCATGTCTCTCCAGACAAGTTGATTTTCCATTACATTCCGGACCAGCCGCCTGAGCTGCTCAAGCTAATTCACAAGACCGCAACCAATCAAAGGTGGGATGGGAGTTGCTGGTTAATCCAAGGTAGGATCCATCATCCACCAAAGTAGATGGACCGGATCGATGATCACACCCGAGCCAGGTCTAGGGTGGACCTCCAGCGGCCACGCAGGACTCTGCACCAGAGGTCGCGAGCCAGGGTGGGCCACTAGGGAGGGCCCGAGCTCATCCGGACCACCAGCGGCCTGGCAGGACGTTACACTCAAGGTCCCGAGCTAGGGCGGGTCACTAGCGAGGTCCCGAGCTCGGTGGACCACATTAAAAAACCATTAAACATAAAAATTTAAATTACTTGATGAAGGGCAGTGGAGGACGAGGAGTGGTTCCGATCGGGTGCTAGGCTGCTGGCTGCTGGCCTGGATTCGAGGTTCCAATCGGGTTTAGTGTGGCGTGGGTAGGGTTAGGGCACAGGTGAGGTAAAAGGGAAAGTTAGGATTTTAGTTATATAGGTACCCGATTCTGGTCTGAGTCGGGTTTCAGATTGGATCGGATCCGACCGGATCGTGTTACAGATTGAGTCGGGTCGGGTTACTATGTAACCCGAACTCGACTCGGTCGAGATTCGGATCCAAGTAGGTCTACTCGATCCGAACCCGACCCTAGCATTCAGTTCGGGTCAAGTTGGATCCGACTGTGTCGATCGAGTTAGATCCGCCAAGTCAAGTCGGATCCTACCCATCTCTAGAAAAAATGCAAGGATCTTATTGATAACACTTGCTTGATGATTGGCCAGGTAATTTGGGAGATAAAGTAAAAATGTGACGGACGGACAGACGGATTGAAAAGGTCTAAGTGCGGGGATCGACGATATACGACTCAAATACATTAAAGAATGTTTGGCTAAGATTTTATCTCAAATGGATTAGTAGAAACACACTTTTGAGTATGGCCTAGAATGGAGACATATAGGCCCTTAGATTCTCTAAGTTTATGGTTGATACATATTAGTCCCTTTAATTGAAAAGCGATGGTAAGAAAGGTTCTTATACACTTATGAAACAAAATGGTTGGTTCACATCCTTAGATGATCAAGGATACGTGCGGATCTGTTGATTTTAATGTGGTACCACTGTGATGTAGCGGTCCGATGAGGACACAAACGGATGGATAACTAAATCTAAGGTGGACTAGATATCCCTATGTGAATAAAGACTACTTTGGTGTAAAAATGTATGTAAATGTAAGAGTGCCCATCAAAACCCTGGGCAGTTAACAACTAAAATTGAAAAAACCAAAATATTAATACATAATGGAGTAAAAAGATCAATCTACTACCCTTTCAAATACTTACGATAGTACACTACTTAACTAATCATGCATTTATGTTTGCACGTGTAGCCACTCGTCTTCTACCATGTGCCACGAGAAATCACCACCAGCTAAAACACTGGCCCTTTTCTTTTTAGAACACCATGGAGCATGTCCTCTCCCATGTTGCCACATGTCATCCAATCACTTTTCTAAAGATGCAATGACACGTGTCTTATGATAATAATACTCATTTGTCTTTTATAAGCTCCTCCGATTGATCGATTTCGTCTTGATTTTTTGTATAGTGGTGCTGCACCATGTTGGCTTTTTAACCATTGAATCTAGCACAGTCAGATTGGGCTAAACATATTGTTCTCATATTTTCCGATCAGGTGCCTCATCGTATCTAAGGAACAGATTAGATGCGGCCTCGGCCTCACCAAAGATAGTGTGGCCCACCTTGATTTATGTATTCTATATCCACGGCAGCCATGGTTTTGCCATATTATTTTAGAGCATGAGCCAAAAATGAAGCTGATCAAAATCTCAGATGGACCGTGATTAACCACTGAAACCTTCTCGTGGGCCACATAAGTTTGGGACGAGGCTGATATTTCTTTAAACCCTTCATCCATGTTTGTGTAACCTCATCAATTGGTTAGATGACAAATAAACATTAAAAAACACTACTGTGGGCCCTACGAAGTCTTTACCTGTGAGCATTCAATTGCCACTATTTCCTCTAACATGGTCCACCTCATATTTGGACTGCTTCATTTTTGGGCTAAAATGATAAGGCAAAATTAATGGATGGCCAGGATACAACACATACATTAAGGTGAGTGCCACCGTAAGTGCCACACGGTCGCACCCAATCCACTCCTTTGCAGGGCCACGCGGTCTTGGTTGAGGCAGAGCCGCACCTAATCCGCTCCTCTAAAATCACATTGAGGATATAATACAAACATTATCGTGGGGAGTGGATTAGGTGGGGCCCTTTAATGTATTTATTCAGGGCCATGCAGTCCAAATCTGAGGTGGACCATATTAGAGGAAATAGTGGCAATTGAATGTTTCATGGTGTTCTAAAAAAGAAAAGGCCAGGCGGTCTTGAGGCAGGGCCGCACCTAATCCGCTACTCTAAATCACGTTGAGGATATAATACAAACATTATCTAGGGAGCGGATTAGGTGCGGCCCTTTAATGTATTTATTCAGGGCCATGCAGTCCAAATCTGAGGTGGACCATCTTAGAGGAAATAGTGGCAATTGAATGTTTCATGGTGTTCTAAAACAGAAAAGGCCAGGCGGTCTTGGTTGAGGCAGGGGCCACACCTAATCCGCTACTCTAAATCACGTTGAGGATATAATACAAACATTATCTAGGGAGCGGATTAGGTGCGGCCCTGTAGGCCCTGTTTGGGCAACGGGTTTAGAAGGGATTAGGTGGGATTAGATTCATCTGGTTCCGTGCCAATTCCACTCCATGTTGGAAAAGCTTGGAATTAGATCGGATGAAAAATGCAGGTCTCGTGCCAATTTCACTCAATGCAAAGTGTAGGTCCCACCCTGATGTGGACGGACTATATCCACACCGTCCACCATTTTTTGAGATTATTTTAGAGCATGGGCAAAAATCAGGTAATTCTAAAGCTCAAGTGGACCCCCACTGAAAGCAACAGGGATTGAATACTTACCGTTGAAAACTTCTTTGGGATCACATAAGTTTTGGATCTACCTCATTTTTTGGCCCATACCATAAAATGAGGTTGCAAAACAAATGAACAGTTTAGATATAATACCTATGTGTTATTAAAAACTTCTGGTAGGCTACAAAGTTTTAGATCAAATTTATATTTATTTAATTTTCTTTTATTCATGTTTACGTTACCTTATCAACAGGTTGGATGGAAAATAAACAATATGAAAATAATACACTTGGCTTTAGGAACTTTTTAACGGTGGAACATTAAATCACCACTGTTTCCTATTGCATGGTAACCTGAGATTTTAATCTACTACGTATTTTGGCTCATGCCCTAAAATGATCTTACAAAATGGATCGACGGAGTGGATATAAAAGACATACATCGAGGTGGGCCCTACCATAAGCGCCGTACCGTATTGGGTGTGGCCGTGCCGCAGCTAGTCTGCTCCCTGGTGGTGGTCCCCGTGGAGCACGGCAGCACTTGAGGTGTTTTTTTCCACGATCTTTTCCACCCGAGAGATTCCTTTTCATTCGAGCGAAGACCGAGAGACAGTGTCCACAAAAGACGGAAATGACATCAATATATATCTTGCTCCGTGTAAGTAGCTGGTGAGGGTTAAAGAGGGGAGAGAAAGCATGAGCGGAGACGGAAAGACTGTGTGCGTAACAGGTGCCTCTGGTTACATCGCTTCATGGCTAGTGAAGCTTCTTCTCCAGCGTGGTTACACCGTCAGAGGCACCGTCCGCAAACCCTAGTAAGATCTCACTTCCTCTTCTCTCTTCTGTCTGATTGCCAACGTAGTTCGTTGATCCAGACTACCATCCACACATCATTTCCGAACATTTTTCTAATTGGACGCCTTAAATCCATCCGATCTATGAATCTTAGTTTGGATCGATGATTTATTTTTCCATAGCTGTTTGGGATTGTATAGTATAGCTTCCTTTTTTTGGGAACCACTCATCTATCATGCTTTCCTTCAGATCAACGGTTTAGATCCACGAACCATGGGCCTTAAATGTACAAGCTGGCGCATTTGACATTCCTGGCCTTGCATGTACGGAATGCTTGATTTCATTTTAATAATCAGAAGAACTCTATGGTGGTCCACTTGCCTTGAGTGGACCAGTTCCAGTGGATACGGTGTGTTGGATCACATCCATCCAATCTTCTGCCCTTTATTAGTCCAACATTAACATGAACTGCTGCTTTATTTCTTGCTTGAACCTTCTGCCACCAAGCATAGGGTTAGGATTGACCCATTTGATGGGACGCAGCTTCGGTGGATCCCTGACTGTGGGGCCACCGTGATGTATGTGCTTACATCTATGCCGTCCTTCCCTTCTCAAAGCTCATTTTACGGCGTGATTTAAAAAAGGAAGTAGATCTAAGTCTCAGGTAGACCACACCAGAGAAACAGTGGTTATTGACCATTAAAAACTTCTTGTGGGCTATAAAAGTTTTGGATCAACAAGCTGATATTTGTGTGGTCCCTTCATCCAGGTCTTTGTGACATTATCAACTGGTTCGATGACAAATAAACATTTCGATGGCTATTAAGAAGTTTTTAATGGTGGATATTCAATCACTACTGTTTCCTCTGATGCTGTCCACTTGAGATTTGGATCTGCTTAGTTGTTAGGGTCACCGACTAAAATAAGCTGTCAAAACGGATGGACGGCGTGGATGTAAGGCACATAGATCACGACAGGCCCCACAAGTGAGGGATCCATGGAAGCAGCGTCCTTGCCGTGGCTTTCAAACCATTATTTGTAGGTGTGAAAATCTACGATTGAGAAGCAAATGCGACAGCGGTCCCCCCTGGAGGGGAAGTGAAAGCTGGATCTCACAGCCGGATGCGGATTGAGTCCTGCCCCGGTCAGGAGCTTTGAGTGGCCACCGTGATGTATAGGTCTTATCCACACCGTCCATCCATTTTTTCATATCATTTTAGGGTATAAGCTTAAAAATAAGGCAGATCTAAGGCTCAGGTGGACTACACAATGGCGATTAAACTCTTACCGTTGAAAACTTCTTGGGGCCACAGAATTTTTGGATGGAGCTGATATTTGTGTTTTCTCTTCATCTAAGTCTACCTAACTTTATGAATAGGTTGGATGGCAAATAAACATCACGGTGGGCCCTAGAAAAGTTTCAACGGTGACGATCATTGTCACCGTGGCTTCCTGTAGTCTGGTCAACTTTAGACTTGGATCTACCTCATTTTTAGGCTTATACCCTAAAATGATAAGAAAATAGATGGACGGTGTGGATAAGACCTGGTGGCCACTCAAAGCTCCTGCCCCTTCTCAGCCGGAGAAGGGAAGGGGGGAGGGAGGTATGATGCAATCCGCGTCCGTTCTAAACACGCAGTCAATGGGGCCCTTACTCTTGCCCGGGTGGTAGACTCTCAGGAGTTTCAACTCCCGGTCAAGGGTTCGAGTGTGAAATTCCACCCGCGTGAGTGTGTGGGGTGTGTGCGCGCGTGTAAAAAAAAAAGTTTTTTTTTTTTTTTTTTTTTTATTTCCATACGAGTGTAAAAGGAGTTTTGCTAAAAAACCAAGACACGTGCGAGTCGTTCGCATGAGTCCACACGTGCCGCATAACATACGTGGGAGAGGTGTAGGTGGGTGGGTCTCTCTACTCTCATCTAGGAATGAACAGATCAATGGTAGAATAGAAATGAGCGAGCTGGACGGTTGGTTGCAGATGATCCAAAGAAGACGGAACACCTACGGGCGCTGGATGGAGCAAGTGAAAGACTCCATCTGTTCAAAGCGGAATTGCTGGAAGATGGAGCATTTGATGGTGTGATCAACGGCTGTGATGGGGTTTTCCACACTGCCTCTCCCTTTATGCACACTGCTGATGATCCTCAGGTACGCATGATTTCCCCACCGTATAGTAATTATACTTCCTTCTCTTAGGTTATTTATTTTTAAATAATTTGGAAACCTTATGACATGGATACAAGCAACGTACGACAACTTGAGGTACTGGGTTGCCTGCAACCATAAGCTCTGTGGGGCCCACCGTGATGCATGTGTTATATCCACTCCATCCATCTGTTTCACCAGCTCATTTTAGGTGACGATCCTAAATATGAAAGCAGATCTGAAGCTTAAGTAGACCACACCACAGGAAAAAAGTGGGGAGAAAGACTCCCATCATTAAAAACTTCTTGGGGCCAAGTTTTGGTTCAAGCTGATATTTGTGTTGTCCCTTCATCTAGGTTGGAACCTTGTGAACGGTTTGGATGACATATAAACATCACGGTGAACCCCAGGAAGGTTTAATTGGTGGGTGTCTTCATCCCCACTCTTTCCTATGTTGTGGTCCATTTGAGCTTTGGATCTGCCTCATGTTTAGGTTTATGTCGTATAATGAGCTAGCGAAACAGATGGATGGAGTGGATATAACATACGTCACGGTGGGTGCCATAGAGCTTAGGATTGCAGGAATGCCAGTGGCCCTTGGCTGCCGGCAATCCGCATCCCTAGGCTGCTTGTGCATGATAAAAGCTAGTTATTGACAAGAATACTCTTTAATTTAAACTCTTTTGCCGGCAAGAAATTGCTGAAACTAGGCTAAGATGGTGGCAGTGATGTACTTCGAACACCCAAAAACTCGACTCAACTCGATTTTCAGCTGGGTCAAGTCGACTTGAAGACTTGACCCAACTCGACCCGATATTTAATGATTACATTTAAAAGTACTATGTAAACAATAGGTGTCAAAAATAGTTAAAACCATAGATAAGTAATTTAAAATGGAAACATTGCCATGAAATTGTTGGTTGGCTCTGGTTATGAGTGCCACTTCACGGAGGGAGTTGTCGGTTTGATTCCCACCCTCTGCATTTATATATTATTATTATTATTATTATTAATATTGCTGCGACTCACCAAGCGACTCGGTCTGAGTCATCACGAGTCATGTCAAGTCAGCTCGCCTCCCAAGTTAGGATAAAGTCCAACCCTGAACCGCGCTTCCAAGAGACTCAACTCGAAATATCACCAAGTTGAGTCAATGAGTTTTAGAACCACTAGTAATGGTCCAGCCTCCCAACCATCCATGTAAATTTATCTCTCCATCCCGATAGCCTCTCATGGTTGGTGTTCTTAGGGTTTTAAGACTCATTATTGGTCATCAACTGGGCCATGACTGGAGTCTCCCTTGAGCCTTTTGATTCTTCTGAGGAAGGGAGGTTTTTCTTTCATATTTAAAAATATTTTAACAAGACCCTTCATAAAGGAGTCTTGAATCTAACATTTTTTTCTTCAATCCAAGTAGATCCATTTAACCGATGTAAAAGAACAAAGGTGTGTGTTAATCAGAAGTCCACAACTCGCTGACTCAACTTGAAACTCAGCCGACAGTGAGTCGTGGTGTCATCGTTTGTAAAATGAAATAGTGGAGCAAGGGAATCGGACCCAAGATCTCTACCATAGGTAACTTGCACTTACCCAATGCACCATGCAATGATTTGCTACTAAACTAGCTATTTTTTTAAAATTTATAATTATTAAATATCAAGTTGAGTCTTCGAGTCAACCTGAACCGGCTAAACATTGAACTGAGTTGAGTTTTTGGGTTTTTGAACTATGGTTTAAATGGAGTGATTCTAATGCTCGCAGTGCGGCCAGTATGATTGCACAACCCACATTCTTCTTCTTCTTCTTCTTCTTCTTCTTTTTTTTGTTTGTTTGTTTGTTTGTTATAGTTAATCAATTTATCAAGGACTCATGTCTTTCCTCAAGGCTTCTAGCTCATGATGTAGGTAGAAAGTTTTGGAAGAAAAAGTTAATGCACTTGATAGAACTATTTGATCCTGGATTTTAACAGTGGCGGGAAATGGCCCATTGCACATCTCAGCTCTTGACCAGCTCATGGAAGTGTGGCGTACTCTGGCTTTAACTGTGATGGCAAATGTCCCATTGACCATTGTGGCTCGTGAAAGTGTGAACTCCAGTTCCTTCTAGAGTCCAGCTGTTTAAGTGGATAGCTTTGCCCAACAGAATACTCACTATAGATAATCTTAAGAAGAGAAGTTTTGCACTCCCCAACAGATGTTTTATCTGCAAATCTGAAGAGGAATCAAGGAGCACTCTTCCTCCCTTGTATGGTCATTTGCTCGGAGTCTCTCTTTGGTTTCTCTTAGACTCTCAATGGTTCCATTTTGGATCTGTTTATGGATGGGGGAGGGTCCCTTTCTCCCATCTGAAATAAGATCTAGATGTTGATTCCATACTCTGTTTTGTGGGGAATTTAGCTTGAGAAAAACATGAGAACTTTCAAAGACATATCATAGTCAATAGATAAGCTCAAGAGGAAGATTCAGTTTATACTAGAGGGTAGTTTGCTTTGCCCCCCTGAATTTAAAGGAATCTCTATCCACACTCTCCTTTGGGATTTGGGTTCTCTCATTTCTAGAAATTCATAGGGTGGCTTGGAACCCCCCATGCATTGAGGGTCTCTGTTCCGTTTCTTTTCCACTGTGACAGAGGCTTGTTCCTGTCTGTTTATTTTAGTTATATATATATATATATTATATATATATATATATATATATATATATATATATATATGGCTTGTTCCTGTATGTTTATTTTAGTATATATATATATATATATTAGATCTGTTCTCTGGTTTCTAATAAAGCTCAATGCCAAAAAAAAGGGAGAAAAGAAAAGGAAAAAGATCAAAGAAGGAAATCATGCTCTTTCAGTGAAAATTATGTCTTCATATACTTCAAGAAGATTGGATGTTGGACCAAAAAAAACATGAGTTTCCTAAGCAACAGAAAACCAACTTTCTTAAAGATACAAGGCACCATGTATAGGATTCTTCTTGGTATGGAGTCTAGGCAGCTAGTCAATATTTTTCATCTAGAACTATGTATGAATTTTTCTTGGTATGGATTTATAGGCAGCTAGTCAAATTTTCATCTATCTCAGAGTCTACAACTAGGTCTATACCTTGCTCTTGTTCTTAATAGTCAGTGCATGCATGATGCAAGAAAGTGAGATGTGGATGCACCGTTCAAAAGTGTGAAGGTATCTCCTCTAATTGAATTCCAACCTAGTAATCTCAGGTGTGTCACAATGTGCTGGGCATGGTGTCAAAATGCTTGTTCATTGACAAAACATCTGTAAATTTATATGGGGAGAAACTAGTGCACTAAAAGATTTTAAAACATGAAATTCTAGCAAGTTTGAGTGCACGGTTAATTGTCAAGAAATAGCTTCAGGTGCTACTTGTCTAGTTTGTTTGAAGAGCTTAGAGATCCGCTCCCACTCTTTCAGACTCCAGCTCATGTTTCTGCTATGGAACTGCATAAGTCTTTTCACTTTCTAGCAATTAGAAATGACTACTTTTTCTCTCCCACACCCGAATCTGCTACTTGTACTGATGCTTTGTGCAACTAAGTCGATGGGAACATTGGAGGATCGATTTAAATGAAGTATGACAGTGGATTTGCAATGAGGTAATAAAAAGGCTATGCCTACTACCTTGAACATTATGTTTTCATGAACAAGAAAACTCTGACTACCACTTTGTAAGTTTGATGGTTACACAGTGCAAATGAATATCTGTTTGTGAACATCCTCACTGAAGCTCTTGGGAGGAAAAAGCCTTATTCGCACTATTGACATCTATGCTCTGCTTAGAAGGGGAATGTTAAGATGCGTACGTTGAATTTTTGTTGATGCATTTCTTCTTCTTTATTTCTAAGGTATTTCCATATTTTCATTGTTAACGAGCTATGCAAACTCATGTAGAGGATGAACTGCTTGCTTTCCCTTGATCATTGTCAGTAAAAGTTTTCGTAGAAGTCCTACTATCTTCGGGTCTTATTATCCATTATGCTTACTACAAGAGATTTTGGTGCAGTGTCCTGTATTCTATTTTCTACTTCTCAATGGTATTCCCTTGTTGAATTAGGAGTTTAGTAAATAGGAGATTAGACATATAAAAAGGACACATAATAATTCTGGATTGATCTTATACTTCTTCTCTCCTTAGATATTTAATCTTTGTAGTTCCATCTTCCTCCTTATCTGCATTCAATAATTATTTAACTATGTTTGTTTTGCATATTCAAAACCACGACATATTATTGACTGGTCCTTTACTATTTATTGTCCTCAACATTTCAGGCTGACTTGATTGACCCTGCGGTGAAGGGAACTCTTAATGTACTCCGTTCATGTGCAAAATCTTCCTCCGTTAAAAGGGTGGTTGTCACTTCCTCCTTGGCTGCAATCCCATACAACGATAAACCTCTAGCTCCTGATGTTGTAGTTGACGAAACTTGTTTACTGATCCTGAGTTTTGTACGAAGGCACAGGTGCATCCTAAGGCTCGTTCATTCGATGCATTTTAAGTTTTATTTTTGTTGTTATGAGTGTGTTATTTTTGTTATCGAACAGCTGTGTATAACGATAATATGGATTATATTAAAAAAGATGCATGCCAAGATATTACATTTGTAAAATTGTTAGAGAGAGGAAAAGAGATGGAGTACGCCTCCATCTTCGAGCCTAAGAGGGATCATGGAGTGGAGAGAAGATTGGAGAGAGGAAAAGAGATAGTGAGTGATTTCGAGAGAGAGAGGAACCGAAGATGAGAGAAGAACCTTTAAAAGTAGAGATTTTCATGCTGGGAGAAGATTTGGTCGTGGGTTTCAGGAGTATTAGAGGAGTGTGGCATAAGGACTCTTTCAATACGTGCGATGTGAGAGGCGTGGAGGTGGATCAAGAGTAAGAAAGGGCTATGGTGCTCATAGCCATGTTTTCGGAAAGGATTATGCCTCTCGTGTGAGAGGAAGACCGCTCGCCAAAACCGACCCCCTAGAAATCATTCTAGTATCCATCATTGTAAATTGCTTGGTAGATCCCTGACTACAGGCTTTGCGGTGAAGGGACGTTCCAATAGGGGGATCGATGGGCGCTACCCTTCTAGGAGGTATTCTCTAGGGGGTTCGAGAAGGAACCTTGTTGCAAGAAGGTCTAGATGGAGTTTTGGGGAGTAAGCTATGCGCATTTTATTTATTTATTACTATGCACACACCCTCACACCCCCGCACACCACAATGGGTACTTGAACCCATGACCATAGTTTCCATCATCCTGATGATCATCTTTGAGCTTAAGAGAGAGGCCTCGGTTGCCATTTCAGTGGAGGTCAAGGGGTATTTTGGGAAGTGCTCCTGCCGCTACAGTCGTTCAAAGGGCTCTAAAGAAAGACGGTTGGACTCTCGTCACTGTTCATGGTTACCAGGAAACATGCTCTAACTTCCAAATTTGCCGGCTTCCCTACTTTTTTCATTTTAACTTCTCGGAGGACTGGGTTGAGTATATGCATTCTCGAAAATTTCAAAAGTGGGGATGATAAAAGGAATTGTTATCCCTAGAAAGAAATTCTCATATGAAATTAGGGGCTTTGGCTTCCTTTGGATGGAATCTATGGAGGTTGTCTCCTTAGCTATCTCCCTCTTGCATTAGTTGGGTTGTAACGGCCGCTGGATTTTAGTTTAAATGACGCGTTACAGCCTAGTGGCAGAGTCGTTGGTAGTTGTTCCGGTTACGAAGGTCAACGGTCTTATCTGTACAACCCTTTAGGTCGCAGTGAATTGCCCCTCTAAGGAGCTAGTCATTCCTTCAAAGAAGCAATGGAAGGGGGTCCATCTATTAGCCATTCTGCTAGTTCGACCATTCCTGCCATTCCCTCTAGCTTTTCTCCCAACCGAAATCCTCTTCGAAATTAGAAACTTGACACTGCAGCGTGTTCGAAAATCATGGACTGCTCTCTGGTCACAAGAGTCAATTGCTTCCCATTCCCATAGTCTGGCGATCCGATGTCAGAAAGGGCGTCCTTAACTGATGTTATGGCTTGGTTGGAAGCTAGCTACAAACTTAAGGGGGGGAACTACAACCTTAAGCCATTGGGTGAGTCAGAGCTTCTTCTCAACCTCAAGTTGGAAGTTAATTTGGACTCATTCTCATGGTGGGAGCCTTGTATTGAGATGGCCCAGTGCAATACCTCACAAATTTTAGGGTATAATATTTATTTATTTTTATTTATTTATTTATTTATTTTTTTGAGATATGTAGTGGGACTGATCATTTGATGAACAATCGGAGCAATTTGTCCTAAATCTGGGACGATCTGACCGTTGGATCTTCGATCCGTACCATCTGTCCTAAATATGGGACGATCCGACCATTGGGTATTTGATCCGGGCCATCTGTCCTAAATCTGGGATCATCTGACCATTGAATCTTTGATCTGGGCCAGCCGTCCTAAATCTAGGATGATCTGACCATTGGATCTTACATCAGTGCTTGGATCTCTGATCTGGGCCGTCGGATCATCAAATGGACCGTTAAATCGTAGTTCAACTGCAGATCTTCTAGATCATAGAATTCCACTCCACCAAAAAAAATAAGCCCACAGTCACTTCTAGCAACAGCAAGTGCAACTTGCGCCACCATCTCATATATAGAGAAACAATTGCCTAGCATAATGCAATTCCATACCATTCTCCTTCAACACAAATAGTATGATTCAGTGGATGGTGAAGAGCTACATGACAAACTTCCACAAGCATTGTATGACTAAAAAGAAAAAAGAATCATAGCAACATCACAAATCACTTAATCTCAGCTATTAATTCATCGACCCGGATTGCAAGGACCTTGAATTATGATGCATTATATCATTCACATGCACTAAAAAAGAAAGACATACATAAGCATTTCTATCACCGAAAAAGAACCATGAGCATAGGAAAAGTAGTAGAATTCAAATAAAACCAGTAATAATTTCATCAAATCCCAGATTCCAAGATCTTGAATCGAGATGCAGTTTGAAGGATCAACTGATCCAGTCACATCACATAGCACACTTGCATGTCCTCCAAAGAACCCTGATTTGATTAGTGCAAGTTCCACAAACAACATACCTGGAGGTCGCAGGGTAATATAGACGAGGGTGGTATCACAACCTGGTGAAACATGATTTCATAGAGGCAGGGTCGGAGAATCTTGAATTGACAACACACTCAACGCCTCTGATATGTCCCACAGAATATTGCAGGTGAAAGGGAGAGAAATTAAAACTCTAATCTATGAGAGTGCGTCTGAAAATACCAACATTCGCACTACCCTTTCTGGAGAAAGTGTAATTCGTAGAACCCTTCGCACTCCAAAACCCTCGCAACTGCTCTAATTCATAGAACCCTGAAACAGATTAGGGAAAGCGTCAAAGACGGTATTGTTGATGGTGGTTGGTGTGTTCCAATCACTGCCTATAAACCTTGATCGAAAACCCTCGCAAGGCTGGAAGAAACGTTTCCTGCCATTTTCAGCGGACACATCTCTCTCCGAAACCAGGGCCAGAGAATCAATTTATAGCGGCCACCATCAATCTGCAGCCCATACAACGATGCAGATGGAGGCGGATCGTCTCCCTCGCGTTCCATGGACCTGCAAATTTTGGGGATATGGTGGATTAGGGAATGACAGCCGAATCCCTCATTGTGAGAGATTCCAGATCCTGGGATTAGAGAAGAAAATCCCTCCGAATCCCTCATTGTGAGAGATTCCAGATCCTGGGATTAGAGAAGAAAATCCCTCCGAATCCCTTGTCGCAGGCGTGTATTCTGTGAGGGATACTCCGAATCCCTCTTTGGTTGTAGGAAAACCCTTGTGGGATGTGAAGGGGATGCGGCACGGGACACAAGGTGAAGACTCTTCAATCCTTCATTAGTTCCAAACACGAAACCCGTATTAATTTCCCAGCTAATTCCCCTCAATACATTTTAATACGCTTTACTTCTGTGCGCCAAACAGACCCCAAGTGTACTGCCATTTGAAGAAAAAAAAAAACCATTAGTGCAAGTACTTCCTAATCTATTATAAATAAGTCTTTAGACAAAAGAGAACTACTTCTTTTCTTCACACTTTATCATTTTATTCAACTCTTTACACACTTTTCGATCCCAAAATGTTGCTGTTGCTGAGATAACAATGGAAGGTCTCATTCTTATCTCAAATGCGATTTAACAATATTGCATCTTACTACCTTTTTCTTATTTATTTATTTTTCCTTGAACAGTGAATAGTTTTATTAATGAGAAACTCAAAATACAGCATACTTGCAAAGATACAAGGGCCACAACGTCAGCCTT